>VNKF01009066.1:0-51094 GCA_008044355.1 Drosophila lacteicornis
ATTTACGCTAAGCACAATTTAACAAAAATTTTAAACTGCACAGCCCACTGTACCGCGACGACACACAGACAGGCGCTTGAATTTTGTGTATTCATCATTTGTCTGTGTGCGTGTTTGCTACACATTTTGTATGGGAATTACGCAAAACTTTAAAGATTTATTGTGACTAAACTAAGAGCGTCCCCAACATAATTTTTATACCCAAATGTATGTTAAGGCACACCCTATCTATGGTTTTTTTTTTTTTAATTTTTTGGAAGGGGCCGGTATATTAGAAAATTACCCATCATGATACTATCGATATTATCGATGATGCTGTGCTCGTATAAAATTTACAATATAGTATAAAAATAAATATAATCATAAATTCTTATATTCTTAAGATAGGGTCGAGACATTTTAAATTCATTTTTAATCATTAATATCAAGAATTATCTATGTATAAATTCTATATAGACAGTAATGTGATTGAATTTAATTATTTAATACGTAAAATCTTTTATAAACTATGCCATTTAAATTGGTTTGTTTAAGCAAACCCATTTTATTTTTTCGATAGTATCGATATTATCGATGGTTTGGGCTATCACTATCGAAAATATCGAGTGAGGGCACTATCGATGTTTTTACAGCTCTATTAAAATCTCTTCCAATTCGATAGTAATTTGCGCAACAATTCATAAACAGTTTAAATAAAAAACACACATTCCTAACAAATTATTTATTGAACATAAACAAGTCCCCCCGCCTTAGATCAATCATCGTCCTTGATGCCCATTGCCTTGTCATAGTCCTCCTCGGTGATCTTGTTCTTCTTTAGCCTCTTGAACAGCCGAATGTCGCTCGCCAGCTCATCGAGGTCCTCTTGGCTGAACTGTTGCCTCTTTCGCTTGCCAGCTCCTGACCCGCCTGCCTCTGCTTCCGCCTCCTTCTTACGCTTCTTCTTAGCCTTGCGCAGCTCCTTCTTGGACTTGGCATCCAGCTTGGCCTTCTTGGTCTGATCCCAGGACTCGGTGCGCTTCTGGTGCTTCTTGAGGCCCGGCCAGCTGCCGGTTTCCTCGTATTTCTGCTGCTTTACTTGACGCACTTGCTCCTTCTGCACATTTTTGTAGGTCAGCTTGTTCACGTCCACCTCGAATGTGGGCGCAATGTAGCCTTCTCCTTTGTAGTTCTTAAACTCCGGCATGCGAGGCAGCTGCAGGAGTCCGTAGGCAGTGGCCATCTTGCCCAGATCCAGATCTTTTAGCCGGAGAATGGCGCTGCATTCGTGTTTGGTGTAGGCCCTCACATGGGAAACGAAGGCGCGCATTCCCTTGTCGTAGACGCCCTTGTCCGCCGCCTGCAGGCGATGCAGTTTCTGCAGCACAGCTGGCAGTTCCTGTTTCTCAGTATCCTCCTCGTCTTCGTCCTGGGCCAGCTCATTCAGTTCCACCTTCTGGTTGATTTTCAGGAAGTGCACATAGGAATCTTCGCTGGGCAGCAGGAACACCAAGGCGTTGCCTTCATTCCCTTGCCGAGCGGTGCGTCCCACGCGATGCACGAAGCTGGAGGCAGTGGAGGGCGGATCCCATTGCACTACCCACTCGATTTCCGGCACATCCAAGCCACGGGCCAGCACATCCGTGCAGAGAAGCACGGCCTGCGGCTCGCTGCGGAATTTCTCAACCACATTGGCCCGCTTGTTCTTCATCTTCCCGTGGATCCCCAGCACCGTGCGTTTGGGCAGAAATGGCGGCAGAGCTTCGGCCCAGTATTCCACGCAGGCGCAGGTCGGAAAGAAGACCATCACCTTGCCGGTTCGAGTGGCGGGGGAGCTGAGGAACTCCAGCAAGGCCAGAAACTTGCGCTCTGGTTCGACGATCCTGTAGAAGTTCTGTAGTCGAGCGGGCGTGTTCACAGAGGCTTTCTCTTTGACTGAAACCAGTACAGGATTTCGTAATCCGGCTCTTATTAAGTCTGTGACCTCCGTGGTCTGGGTGGCGGAGAATAGGCCAGTTCTTCTCTGCCTGGGAAGGTAGCCGAGGATGTTATTTACACTTGTCTTAAAGCCCAAGTCCAGCAGGCGATCGGCCTCGTCGAGGACCAAAAATTCCAGACTCTTGACGCGGGCCGCCAGATTCAGATCGTCTCCCTTGCGCTGGAAAAGATCTTCGAGTCGGCCTGGGGTGCAGACCAATATGCAGGGGGTCTCCTTCCTCAGCGTGGCGATATCCTCCTCGATGCTGTTGCCACCCACAATCAGTTGTTGATTCAGGTGCTCCAGATCCTCGTGCTCCAGGAATTTAGCCAGCACCTCGGATATTTGGCGGGCTAGTTCCCTGGTGGGTGAAATGATGAGTGCTCCGATCTCCTTGGAACCCCAGGCGGTCTCCCTGTGGCGTCGCTGCAGGATTTCCAGCAGGGGCACGAGGAAAGCCAGCGTTTTCCCACTGCCCGTGACTGCCTCCGCGGAGACATCTTTTCGGGCCAAGAGCAGCGGAATGGCTGCGGTTTGGACGGGGGTCATCTGCTTGAAGCCAAAGCCCTGCACCACCTGCAGAACAGCCTCGGAGAGCGGCGGTTTGTCCAGGGAATTCCATGTTTTTCGCGACATCTCGAAGATTTTGTCAACAAAACAAACATGTGCGCGATGGTGTGACCAGGGCGTCCTTAGTGGAAAATCAACAGTTGGTTTTCAATTTAAGGTTATACCTTTTTAAAAACTTAATTCTCAAAAAATTTATAAAATTTTAAATTTTTCAGCATTAATTGACACAGATGTAGAAATTTATTAAAATCAATAGATTAACATAGCGAGAAAGTGAAGAAGGACTAGTAGTAGGCATATATGGTTCAAAGAAAGTAGAGTATTTAAATTAAATCATTAAAATATGTATTTATACCAATTGGGGCGAAATTTCCATAAATTATTAGCAAAAAAATGCATTTATTATTGATAAGTACATTTAAACAAATGATTTATTTGTTTTTGGTGCTGCCAGAACGTACCAGAGCTGCCACTCCTTTCTCACATCCCTGTTGTGATATCGATTGCTATTCGATTACATCTTGGCGCCAATTCAACCTGCCTATCGAACTTGAAATACATTACATAATTAAGCAATAATAATAAAAAAGTGTTAACTCAGCCTTGACACTTGCTCTTGCATCTCGGGCACCATCTGTCGCCGCTTTCACTCGCATTTCTATTGCATGCACACACCCACGACGACGTCGAAGCACAGGCAAAAAACGTGCCACACACGCCGCTGCTCGGCTGCTTGTTGTTCCTTCGGCTGCTTGTATGGATTCCAAATCCTCCGAAAAAAGCGTGTGCCAGCTGTCGCCATGCGCTGCATTTCCAAAATATATTGATGCCAGGCAATAACAAAAAAAAAATCGGAAGTAAAAAGCGTTGGCATTTTTTTTACGGACGGAAGGGAGCGGGCCTCGGAGGACGAGGTGTTTAGGACCGGACCAACAGGCTAAACGACCCATCGACCGCCTTGGTAGACGCGCGTCAGACGAACCCGAGCCGAGTCCCGCAAGGGGCAAGGGCAGAGGAAGAAGTTTGGACCGCGTGTGGCCAAAAGTTAATGAAGCGCTTAAAAATTAACTTGTGGCCAAATGGAGGCAGCAAAAACGAAGAAAAACATATAACAGTTAAGGCGGGTATGGTGTCTTAGCCCGAACAATTTTAATTTACCTGATAGCTCTAAATAGCCCTCTATTCTCTGATTTCTCAGCTAATTATTTAATTTGTTTTATCAAAACTAAGCTTAATCATAAGATATATATTCACAATAAAGTCCTTAGAGATTCCTAGATTAAGAATAACCCTCAGTAGTCAAGTAAAGGACTCATTCGAGGATCGCTGCATTGGCATTGATCTATTTCCCTCATAAATATGTATTAAATTAGAGCAGGCCCTTTCATATTTAATTTCTTTTGTACCCCAGGGAATAATCAATTCAAGAACGCCTTCGGAATCTGCCTGGCTCATAGGCATGTCCTTGCCGGCCGAGTTCTTTGTGTGTTTTTATTTTTTTTGTTTGCCCAACCCTTGAAGAGATTGATTATTGTTTATATTTGTGCCCCTGCCTGCATCTATATCTGTACATATATCTCCATACGAATCGGACGAATGCAGTGCAAACAGGCGAAGCAAGCAAGGATTGTGGTCAACGCCAACGCATCCCCTTTTCTGAATTGGGGCAATTAAAGTTGTTCGCTCGACTCACTCCGCTGAAAAGGATGCTTGGCTATGTATGGACACGTGATAGAGTCCTGCATCCCCTCGCCGTCCGCGAGGCAATTAACCCCTTCTTCCACCGCTGTTGCTCCAGCGAGGGCGTTAAGTCGGACACGAGTTTCTGGTCAATTTATCAAACGATTCCACGGATTCCTGGAAATCGAAATAGAGTGATCATTGGATTTGAGTTTTAGAAATCGAATAGAGTCTGGGAATTGTCCTGGCGTCGGTTCGATCGTTAGTAATTATGCTAATTGTGACTCCGTCTCTGGGAGTTAGTTTGGGAAAGTTTTTTTCCTTTGTTCTTGGCCGAAAAAAAAACATTAGAGTAATTGCCTGGGCTCGAGCTCTGGTTTTTCACACATTTTGCTCTAGTTGCAATTAAGCAGAACACCTCTTCCTGCCGGCAAATGGCAAACTCTGAAGGATCATTGATCATCCTGGTAATTTGCTGGGAATTCCTCCTGTTTCTCTGCTACCTGATTAGAGTCTTCCTTAAGTCCAGACTCCAGTGCCTGTGTGGTCGTTCAACAAGTGACACTTGCGGTTGAAAATATCAATTTTCATACTAAATGCAATTGTCACCTTAGCGATGAGACCTCCCCCAAAATGATCATGAAACTGTCAGCGCCCCTCCAACTGTATCTTAAATTTGATTTTCAAATTTGAAAGGACTATTCTACGCCTTCCAAAATACCTGCAAGAGTCTCCAGACAGTAGTAGCCACTTATCTGATGGGCAATTTTTCAATTTCATTGGCTCGATGTTTGAGAAATTGCCCCCGGCCGATATCAGTTACGATTTACATTTTACTTTTACACTACTCGATACGATACACAAGGTAAAACATATCAATTACCCTCGATCGGGGATCGGGCCTCTCTCTGTTGACAGTCAACTACTGCCACTGAGATCATGTTGCTTTCTGATACAGGCAGATCCTTCCTAGAAAGTCATTTCTCACACTGACCGTTTTGGGATTTGTTTGCATTTAATTTCGATTTCTTTTGTCTCGACGGACGACCACTTGACTTCTGTCCTTTCCAGCAGTTTTCACAGCAGACAGAAAAAGGTGAGAAGTGCCAATGGCACCTATGGGAAATGGGAATTATCATAAACTGACCTCCGCAGAATTAAAAAAGAGAAAAAAAGGGAACGAAGAAAGAACAAGAGGCCAGACTTGGCAGACTCACGCCGAAATCCTTGAAACCGTTTGAAAGTTTCGCTTTTTTTCTTCCTCCTCGGTTGTTACCCTAATTTCGGCATCGGCTGCGGCTGCTCATCTTCATCCAGACTCTCGGGGCCCTGGATCATCGGCAGCTTATCTCATCTCTCTAGCCGGCGCACGCGTGTCATCCTGGGCAGCAATCAAAGTGATATGAAAATTGCATTTGGGTTCAACAGGTTCGCAGTTTTCGATTGCTGATCGCTGCGGTTCCTTGCACAGCGAGAAATTATCAGTTTGTGTTTTTAAATTTAAACTTAATAAATGTTTAACAATATATTTGGGTTTGATAATAAATTTATTTATTTATGGAACTAGAAGGTGATGCTTTGGCTCAGCTTTGTTTTTAACAACGTCTGTTTTAGGTTTTAAATTATATGACAATATGTCCGCTCTTATGTTTTCTATAATTAAAAAATTACATCAGCCTCTAAACGTAGAAAACATCGGTTATGCCATTCAAAACTGTAATGCAACCTTTGAAATAATTCTATTTTTAAGAGGCCAAAGAAACTCCTAAACTTTTTCCTTTCTCTCAGTGCCCTCTTGCTGTTCTTTGCTGTTCTGTTAATTTTGTTTGCCTAAAGGTTAAACGTGCGAATTTCACCCAAAGGCAGTCGCCAGTCGAAGGGCTCCAGGGACTCAACTCGACTCGGATTTCGGTGGTAATCGGTCTGACTTCTGACTGGCCATCCATCCTGCTCCTGCTCCTGCTCCTGCGCCAGCTTCTACTCCTGATCCCACTCCATGGCCCATCTTTATCTCGGATTCGCGTACGGTACGCGAATTTCGTTGTTTCGCCTAATTAAATGTAATTTGGTACTTCCTTTTCAGCCGAAATAATGCATATAAATAGTATCTTTAGTTTACATTTAATACCCCGCACCCTCACTGGCTCCGGGCACTCCTCATTATTATAAATTTTCGTTTTCTTTCAGCGATCGGCGAGTGGATGCCCCCTTCCAAAGGTCAGTAGTGGCCGTGTCCCTCCGGCCTCGGGGTTGAGTCCGTGAATTCAAAGGAATTCGCTGGCACTCTCTCCTTCTTTTTCCGCGGCTAACAAAATCTTGAGTGCAACAATATGGCAATTGTTGTATTATCGCTACGAAAACTTGTTAATTGTTTCGCGCTCGAGTGGCCGTGGTTCGGCGGGTTTCTCAATGGGTCTCGAGTCGTAGGCGCTCTTCTGCAGTCTGCAGGGTTTCAGGGAAACACTTTCCTGGGTCTGCCGGGCCTCCATTCTGTTCCATTCATGAAGTGCATCTAGAGCGGATCGTGACCGGAATGCCGACGGAGGGGTTCCGAGGAGTTCCTGCAATTGCCGCTTTGCCGCCTGCCGCCGCAAATTAGATGCTCAATTACGCTACGAGAATTCCTCGGTAATTTCTCAGCCATTCAGAGCTTCAGAATCCTATTTCACACAGCAAGAAAAAATGGTTTAAATACTAATAACTTTCTTAGGGGAAGCATTATTTTAAAGATATTTTTGCCTACAAAAACAGTTTTAAAGTCTACTAAAAAGTGTATGAAAGTATTTACTAATCCATTTCAGACATCTCGGATTATTATAAGATATATAAAATATTATGTATGCATTCTTAGACAGAAACATCGAACCTTATAAATAAAATTGCAATAACCTTTTGCATTACTGGATTGTCACTTGAGTTAATGATCTTCAGATTTATTTACTATTCCAAATAAGAACCCTAAAATTTAAATTTATGCAAGGATATTTCTAGATAAAAGATGCTTTGAAGTTTGTTTAATTTATTATTTTTAAGCTAACGAATTTCACTATTTTCATTATAAATACTTTCTCAGATTTTTCAAGCCAGTTCCTATTTATAAACTCTTTTTTCCCTTGTGTGAGCACTTATTCTCTGCCCAATCATGAGAGTGAGTCACTGGAAAGTGAATCTTAACCACGTGGTCTGCCAGGTCTAGTCGGATTCAAGCCCTTCGCCTTCGCCCTCGCTTTCTTAGTCATTATTCATCGTGGCCACATCCTTCCGCAAAATGTTCTCACACTTGGCCCGCTGCCGGGGAGACGCCCAAAAGGATAGAGGACCGAGGATCGGAATCGGAATCGAAATCGGAAGTTGTTTGAGCAACGGGAGGGGACAGCATCTCTCCTAGGCCTCTCGAATGTTGTTTCAAAATTTACGAAAAATCTTATTAAAAATTGTTGTTAGGGCGAGCCTTTTGCCCCGTCTTTTGTGTGAGAGTTTCGTTTTCGTTTCGTTTTTTTTATTGCTTTAATCATTTTTATTTTGTGCGGCTTCCGTGCCACCTGTTATGTTATGGTTACGACCAGGGCCAAGAGCAGACCGAGCCGAGGTCCTTCAGAGCCTTTTTGATTTTTCTCAAGTGATTGCGTAGTTTTCATCTGGTTTTCTTTGTTCCTCGCCAGCTCTCGCAGTGTTTCAAATTTGAATTGATCACTTGGCCGTGATCTGGCCGGGGGATAGGGTTCCGTGGGACCTTGGGATCCTTTCTCATAACAATAGCAATCACAATTTGTCGATCGGTTATGACTCTTCCACTTCCGACTCGGAAATGAGGGGAGGAACTCTTTTATATGCACCGTGAAATTAATGCTTGATAGCCTTTTCTCTGTTTTCCATTTCTAAAAAAATGTATCCCTAATCAGAGACAAATTGTCTCATTAGTAATTCATTTATTCCTATTTTGTTGTTAAGGATAATAATTATTAGTAATTCATTTATTTCTATTTTGTTAAAAGGTATAATAATAGGGATATCTAGGATCAAAATGTAGGAATAGTTCTTTTGAAACATAGCACCTCTATGCACAACCGTCTCAAATGCATAATCCTATCAAATATGTGTGGCGAATTAGTCTTGTTGCGATTAGGGATAAAGGGATCACTGCTGGCGCCAGTCAGTTGCCAAGGAGATCTGTCCAGATATCGCCACCGAGATGTTGGCAAAACAAAACAAAACAAGAGCATTGCGGCTTCGAGTCAAAGGTGCCGTGCGACAAAACTGCTCTTCCATGCTCCGATCCCATCTGAACTCCTCCTCCCGGGGATGATAACCATCAGTATGCAATCTATGACAAAGTGCCGGCACAATGGGACATGGCAGACGAGCTGAGGGCGTGCCCAAACAATGACACAGTGGGCGCTGCAAGGACCGGTGAGCTGAGTCGAGTCCTTGTGTATAATCTAGTTTTAATTTTCATGGGAATTAACCCATGCCCAAAGCAATTTGCCGGCCACTCCGGACAATGTGCAATTTATGCACGATATTTGTTTAAACAATTTTGAACGCTTCCCCGTTCAGAGGCCAGTGTCCAGTCCAGAGTCCTCCCCCATTCAGTGTCAATCCCATCCGCTGGACCTTGTTTGCTTCCATTCGAAGCCCTCGTATTTGCTTTGATTTCCTCTTGACTTTTTTTATGGCGGCCGAGGAGGAGCTGCCATATGTACATATGATATTTTCCAATTTTTTTCCACCTCTCCATGGCGGTCAATATTTGCAGAGCCAAGTCAAACAGTTGAGGAGGAACAATGAGTGGCCAATGGATTCCTCCTCGACTTGGGCTGCTCCTGCATTTGCATATTTAATTCGGCTTTAATGAATTTTCAATTTGACAATTGCCGAAATGCCACACACGAGCAGGACCTGGATTCCATGATTCCTCATTGGGGCCAGGCCACCCACATGCAGAGATCCAGCGAGAGAGATGGGGGCACTTACGACGAACCGGAGCTGGAGATGGCATGCAAGACCGGCCCGGATTGCATGTCCACAGCCCTGCTCCTTTCTCCATCCTTTCGCTCTCGCCTGAAAAATGGGACAGAGTGTTAAATGCTAATAAAATAAGTAACATACAAATTTTTCAATTTTGGGTAGTAAAAAAATAACTGGGCCGAAGATTAAGCCGGTCCGGAGCTGGACAACACTTTCACGGCCCAGAGCGACTTGCTAATGGGAGTCGTTGACGTGCGCCTACTTTCCTCGTGTGTTCCCAACGCCAGCGCCTACACGTTCCTTGCCCTGGGAAAGGGTAAATGATGGCAGAAGGACGAATCTTTATTAATTTTGTATTAATTACAATTCTAAAAATATTTTTAGACAATAGGCATTAGTTATTCAATCAGTTAAGTCCGATTTTATTGTTTAATCATCGAAATTGCACTTGGATTTACTTTGGTAAATGAAGTTATCATTTTAACAAAATCAATAAATAAAATTGCAGATATTACTTAAAAATCAATTGAAAATTTCACTTAAATTATGACGTATGTTAACTTATTATATTCAGATAGTTTAAATGTAGTTAAAAATTACTTTGTAAACGTTTTTTAATAAAAATAAACCAAAGGACCTAAGGGAACATTATTTCTCGCCGTATATCTTTAAAGGTCTCAAATATTTCCATATCAACTTGCGTACTTACTATTTATTTCCAAGATAAGGGCATTGAATCTTTCTTTCAAAGAATTCGCATCCAATGATGTGGCTTTTGACATGCGCTTTCTGGAAGCTGCTCCGCATTCCCAGCGCCTTTTAGGCCCGCTGCACAAGTTGCCTTTATCCCTATTGACATGAACGAAACGACCCGGTTACCAGCGTAATGATGCCAACGATGAGGCTGGGTACTGGGTACTGGGTGCTGGGTCCTCCACATCGATCAGGCTACTCGATAACTGACAGGCACGCAAGGCGCCCGTCCGAGGGAAGAAAAAATAGCTGCGTATTGTTAACCCTTTTGGCCTTTTTGCCTTCACACGAGGCACGTGCAGCGATCGTTTGCAATGAAAATGTAAATTTTCAAATCGAATATATGCAGGACTCTCTGGCGGATGCCGGGACATCGGCTAATGCCGATAAAGGTAAACTTTACATCGGCCAGGCGATGCGCAATCCGAGGGATGCGATCTTTTCCGCAGGTGTAACCGAGGGCGTCACTTGCACAACTGTCAGTGCGCAGCCGACTCGTAAATTGCACAGGACATTCAAGGGACATTCGAGGACTCTCGAGGTCTCGGGGGTGACCTGTGTGTGCGTCCAATAAATTCTTGTGGTGCCGCTCGCTTGGTGCGGTTTGTTGTGTGACATTTTTATCTAATTGACAGCGTTTTTATTGCCGTCCCAGGATGATCAGGTCCTTTTGGGGCGTGCTACTAGTCGCTGGGTGGCCGCGGATCTTCAAAGAGATATTAGACTCATTGCATTATGATTTCCAGCGAATCATTAGGGATTGAGGGTGCGTGGGCGGGTCCACGGATCCGATCCTGGGACCACCGGGTCCGCTCTTCGATATGCCATGTCATGCCGGGATCATATACAACTAAATTCCCTTTTTCCCCAAGCAGCCGTATTAATTGCGAGGCGCTAAAATGTTAACCCAACTCTTAGTCGGAGCCTGCCACGCTTATTAGAAGGATCAGCGTGTCCTTGACTAGCGCCGACTCACCCTCTTCAAGGCCTCGGCCGCCGCCAACAAGCGTATCAATTGGAGAATTTGCCAAGTTGTAATAAACAAGATTTTCCACTGCGATATCCTGTCGGTCGGTACATTTCTAAGGCTCGTACCAGGCAGGTAGTCAGTCCTCCTGCCCCGATTCAGATTAGATAAACTCACCAGGGCCGGCCAAGGAGGAGAGCGACCCTGCCATTTGGTGCTGACAAATCGCTGATGATGGTCAGAAATCCTGCAGGATTTTTGCAAATTTCGACTCACTTCTTGCGGTCGACTTTAATCCCGTTCCAGGACTCAGGTTCAGGATTGTTTGCCCAAAGTTCTGTTTGCATTTCCGCCCATTTTAGTTCCGGGTTGGCAAGCCCATAATCATCTTGTTAGCGGCTTTAGATGTACGTTAAGTGATAAATAGCAAGAAAAGAGCAAATATCCCCTCGCAATTCTGATATTTGGCCAGGGAGACCAGAACAATTTATGTTTACAAATAATCTTTCTTATATCAAAAAACCTTTGGAGAATTTATATTTTATTCTGAAATTAATCTTAAACTTAGAGATTAAGCTTTCTAGCCTTTACTATTTTATGTGTGGGCTTATTTCCACTATTTTATTCCTCAAAATATGACTATTAAATTAAGAAAATATAGATCTTTATCCTTAAAAGGAAGCTGTAGGTCAAATGTCAACTCTATGTTATTTTCGCTAAGTTTGCGCTCAACATGTACCCACTAGGATGTAGGGTGACAGTATAAGTATTAATAAAATTATGATAAGTGTTACTTACTGTCAAATTAATAATATTTACATGGAATATATTAATAGGTAATCATTTTATTACCCTTTTTATATATTTATGTATTTAGTCACAAATAGGTTTATTAATCACCCTCTTGAGACATATTAAATGTTTTAAAACATTCTATAATTTTGTTTAATTTTAATTATAGATTAATTTAAATTTTTTTAGCTGGTCGCCATTTTCAGCGGAGGTACTCCGCAAAATAAGCAAAACCAAGTCACAATGCCTCAGCTCTCGAGCTCAGAGCTCACAACTCACCACCAGCTGCCATTGGCCGGCCAGCTCGGGCGGCACGTGCTGCTCTCTCTCTCGTGGGAACCCGTTTACCTGTCCCGGTCCCCGTGGCCTACCTGCCTGGCCGTGGTGGCTTCCCCGGGTATAAATAGGGCTGAAAGGACGAGAGACCAGTCAGAAACCCGCCAGCAGCCGCAGCGTCCGTTTACCTTTAACCATCCGAGCACACAACATCCTTCGCCATGTCGTCCAGTGAGATATATCGCTACTACTACAAGACCTCCGAGGACTTGCAGGGCTTCAAGACGGCGGCCACCGAGCCGTACTTCAATCCCATGGCCGCCTACAATCCCGGCGTGGTGAGCCACTACCAGTTCAACTGCAACTCGCTGGCCACCAGCAGCAACTACCTGTCGGCCAACGGCTTCATCAGCTTCGAGCAGGCCAGCTCCGACGGCTGGATCTCGTCCTCCTCGCCGGCCAGCCACCGATCCGAGAGTCCCGAGTATGTGGACCTCAATACCATGTACAATGCTGGCTGCAACATGGCCCCGCAGCAGCCGCAGCAGCAGCAGCAGCAGCAGTATGGACTGACCCTGGAGCAGGCAGTGGCTGGAGGAGTTCCAGCAGCAGCAGCAGCCGTGGCCACTCCCCCGACTGTGGAGGTGATGGGCTCCTCCAATGTGGGCACTTGCAAGACTGTGCCCGCTCCCGCTGCTGTCCCGAAACCCAAGCGCTCATACACCAAGAAGAACCAGCAAGTGGCAGCCACTGCCACCTCCTCTTCCTCTACCTCAGCCGCAGCCTCGCCAGAAGCCACAGCCACAATGAACCTCTACACCGACGAGTTCCAGAACTTTGACTTTGAGAACTCCGCCTTGTTCGATGACAGCGTCGAGGACGACGACGATCTGATGCTCTTTGGCAGCGGCGGCGAGGACTTCGATGGCAACGATGGCTCCTTCGAGCTGGCCGATGGCGAGGATGCCGCCGCCACGGGCTCCGGCAAGAAGAGGCGCGGCAAGCAGATCACTCCGGTGGTCAAGCGGAAGCGCCGCCTGGCAGCCAATGCCCGGGAGCGTCGGCGGATGCAGAACCTCAACCAGGCCTTCGACCGCCTGCGGCAGTACCTTCCCTGCCTGGGCAACGACCGCCAGCTGTCCAAGCACGAGACCCTGCAGATGGCCCAGACCTACATCTCGGCCCTGGGGGATCTGCTGCGATGAGGAGGCCACTAATGCTGGACACCGCCAAATGTTGTACCTTTCCTGTAAATAGCTTGGAGCCCAGTAGTGAATTACCGCTTAAGTATTATGCTGTTTATTGTTTAGTTAATTAGCCTAAATGGAAGACAATGATTAGAGACTAAGGAAGACAGAATAAAAGCACACTTAAAATATATAACCTAGTTCTTTGTTATTTATTATTCGGTTTTTAACTTTTCCAGATATTTATATTGTTTTATATTCTAGGTCCCTTAAAAAGTAAAGTTTCCTATATATTGAGGGATATTCAAGTTGCAAGATATCCGAGGGTATTATTTTGACTTAAGATGATAATATTTAATCCAAATCCTAAATATAAATATTTTCTTACAAAAAAATCAAAGAATAAAGTGGTATACCTAAAAGTCCTTACCAATTAATATCTTTATGCATAATTTTAGACTTTTAGTAATAATAAAAATAATAATAAATAAATAAATAAATAAAATTATTATAAAAATAAATTAAAAATAAATAAATGAATAACAAAACCCTCAAAACAAACAGAAAATATATTAAATTCAACGAAAATAAACCAGCACAAATCCAGTTAACTCAGCCACTCAAATCTTCGAAAATCTGAAGATTTCAGCTCCGTTTGCCAAGCTCCCTCAGGCTCCACACACTTATCGGCGGGGGCATCAATTCTCACACAGTTTTCGAGGGTTTAGCGTCTCGCGCCCAGCGAATGGGACTTTATTATTATTATATGGGGGAAGGTGATCGATTTGGCGCTTCGCGATCAATTTGTAGACAGTTCGACAAAATTAGGGCCGCCACAAAACAAATACGACAGCCATCCCCGAAAGCAAAGCAGGGCCGAGTATTGTGCCAATAATTACACGGCACGGCGCGCCGGAGTGTAGCTGCCAAATTAAGTTAAGTGTTGGGCTGATCTGCTTTCAGCAGTCGCAGTCCAAGTCCAAGTCCCCAGCAATGTCCGTCCTTTTCGCCTCAAAGTCCTCCTGGATGTCGAGTCCCGAAAATCAAGCGCCACTCACCAAATCGTTTAAGGCGAAGTTCGATCCTCGATCGTTGCTGGCGGATAACCTCAGCGGCTTAAGAGCTTAAGCTGAAGCGTACACTGTGAGAAAAGGTCAAAAGGGTTTCCCTTTAACACAAAAATGAACCCTCTGAAAACATTAATATTATAAACAAAAATTATTGCAAATAATATCTCTAAAACGGGTCAAAGTCCAAGGCATACAAGCAGTTTAAGGTTTAAGTTTTAAGTTTTTAAATAGAAAAAATGAATATTGAGGCCATGCAAGCCTGCTTCTTGTGCATCTTTTCTCTCAGTGCCCCAATTCATTCAGCAGAAAGCGGATCAGTTGCTGGGTCCCAGTCCGTCGGTCAGTCAATCATTCGGAAGATTCGAAGCCAATTTGTTGATAGCGACAGCGACTGCTGACGATCGACTGACTCCCGCATGGGAATTGGAGCGAATCGGAGGCGCTGGATGGGGATGGGGATGGGGATGGGGCTCAGGATGAGGGGGCGTGGCAGCGACCGGATTTCGTGGGCCGTTTCTGTTTGTTTTATAAAATCCATTTTCGGGCGTCACCGCTAAAGCTCACACAGCTCACAGCGGGAGGGGATAACCGCGGATTTCGGATTTCGGAGCTTATAATCAAAAGGAAATTCACATAATTAGTTACGCGGCACCGCGGCATCGACAGGGCTTCGTTAAATTGTTAATGACTTAATTTAGTGGTCGTGCGAGGTGCGGGCGGATCCTCGATCATCGTATCCCCATCCCCATCCCCATTCCCGATCCAGGCAATTATATATTTGTATGCCCGCGCGATATCCTGCCGGTGTCTCTGGCAGAGTGTCGCTCTTGTTAGCGACAATTTACGGCTTTGAACGCTTCCGCACAAAGCGCTGCCGTCAATTTGTCAATTACACAAATTGTTTGGGTCTCCGCCGTCGTCTCCCCCGAAAACAACAACCAAAGGGCCCGAACCGGGGTCCCAGGCTCTTCCTGCCGATATCCCAGGAGCTACTGCCTGCCACCTGCATGCAGCTGCACAGATTCGGATTGGGATTGGGACTCGGATTCGGTGCCAGCTTCCAAAATGCAACTGCCTGCCAATACAATTAGTTAGAATTCATGAATGGGGCAACTGTGGACCCCAGTCGTCTTTGCCTTTCAGCTTTCCAGCTTTCAGCTTTTAACTTTTGGCTTTTGGCCATGCCGCCGACACAGCGGCAGCAAGGAGAGTACACAGAGAGAG
Organism: Drosophila lacteicornis; assembly: GCA_008044355.1. Lineage (NCBI taxonomy): Eukaryota > Metazoa > Arthropoda > Insecta > Diptera > Drosophilidae > Drosophila > Drosophila lacteicornis. The sequence goes on from VNKF01009066.1 coordinate 15,445, forward strand.
CAAGGAAGGGTCTTGAAATATGAATAAAATTTAGGTTGGGCCCCATACATATTTAAGCAGAAATATAGGTTAATCTGTGGTTGTCTGAATTATTTAAATATTAAAGAAAAATGTATAATTTATACGGAACAAATTAAATATATTGTTGGAAATAAAGATTAATATTTGCATCTTTATAATATATATGTTACCTCTGAAGCTGGTCCTTATTTTGGTTCTGTGTAGCCACAGGAGCAACATCCAGCGGACACGGCGGACACACAAAGATCGCAACAGGAGGAACTTGCATGTCTTTGTCAATTTATAGACAGCTTGCCTGAGCATTATTAACACGTATTATTATGCATTCGATGTCCGGTTTTTGGGGTGCGTCGCCCTTGTGGGTTTTGCTCTTCCTTACCTTTTTTCCAGGAGGGGAATACACGAGTAAGTGCCTCGAAATTTGTCATGTCGATAATTGGCGAGCTTTATTTTGAGGTTTCTGAGGTTTATTTGTAGTCCTGCATCTCCATCTGCAAGTGCGAGTTAAGCAAGTTAATGAGCTTTAACACCATCAATTTGTCACTTCTTGTTAGTGTCGCCATGGGGCAGGATCCGAGGATAGGTTATTGTTCGGATCGAAGCTCCGAAGTTCATTGATTGCCGTCTGAATAATTGGTCTTTAAGGCCGATTTGTGGTGGTTAAGATATGGACTCGTTGAGTGCATATCGGTATCAATTGAAGTTTCAGGGATCAGTAATATTGGAGTTCTACTTTAAAATAAAATTTATTTATTTATATTAAGTAGGAAATACGATACATAATTCGATGTTTACTTTTAATTTTTATATACTTAGGGATCCAACCTGAGACCAACAGGTAGCTCTGGTAACCTATTGTAACTCTGTATATTTTCTAATTGCGGTTTGGCTGCAATTTCAAATTATCTTTCTATATTTTCCTTTTTTAAGGTTATTTTCTTTATTGTTTCTTTTATATTTAAAGCCAGTCAATGGGATTTTCTCATGCCATTTTAGGGCACATTTTCCCTCAATTTTCTGGCCTCTAACCACAAGCACTTTTTACTTTGTATCGTTTTTTCCTATTTCAAGTGCAGTTTCCGCTTCCGCCGCTCCTTGTTTTGGCATTCTGTTGTGTGAACATTTTGCGCGGATCCTTTAATTGTTGCGCAACTCCAGGTACTTCGGGGAATCGGTGATTGATGCCATGTGCACCTCGGCCTGGGCACCTTTCTCCCAACTCCGAGTCGCGTGTGCAGCAAACCCTACTCTGTTTGTGTGGGCAGCGGCTTGGTTCTGGCCAAGTCAAAGTCCAGGCTCCGGGCCAAATGATTGCAATTATTAAGTCATAAAACGGACAGCGTAAAATGCCAAAGTCTGTAATTAGCGACACCAAATCACGCCGGGCAAGCCCCCTTTTTTTCTACCCGATCCTTTTCCCAGCCCATTAACGGGCAGCGTGTGCGGTCCGCGGAGAAAACAAGGGATAGGGATTACCTGGCAAGGACAAGCAGTGGAAGGAAGGGAAGGACTCTATTAAAGGTCGCCCGTGTTTGTTTAGGGAAGTTTCTGGCCCACACGCGGCAATTAGTCAAACGATTCGCAACGCATCGTCTTCCATCAATCAATGGCGGAGACCCCGGATCCGATTACCCACCGAGATCGAGATCGAGATCAAGATCAGGATCTTCATTATCATTATCGTTAAGTTGCCCATCGTCGGGAGCAGTAACAAAGTTAACCGTTAACCATTTTTTGACAAATAATTCGCACGGCCAAAGCGGTCTCTGGGTAACTCAATTAGCCACACAGATCGGCTCAGTTGACTGGCTTTCGGTTTCCAAAAACCCATCCAAGTAGGTGGGCAGAGGGCAACCCAAAGTTCTCAGTATCTCACGCTGCAGCCCAGCCAACGGAGGATCGGAGAAGGAGGCTCCAAGATCGAAGATCGACAGTCCCAGGGCCAGGCCAGTGAAAGTGCATCAAAAATCAAAGTCGTTCTGGATCTTTTGACAATTTTTTGGCGAGGCATCAAATTAACACACAGCAAAAACGTTAAGATGCTACCAAAACGAGGCATTAAGCCCACAAAAAGGTATCAAAGGTATTCGGTTCAGACCACGACATTTTAATACACTTTCTAGAGGCTTCACAGATTTAATTTAAAGGCATTGTTAGCTATATTAAATATAAGTTATTATTTAGAACATTTAAGGGAAATTGATAAATATTAAAGTAAAGAGGCAACAATAGGTGTTATATGTCAAAATCAAACTTTAAACTTCTCAATTAAAATATGAATTTATAAGTAATGTCAAAACCAAAATACGAGTAACTTCTTCCTGCAGGGTATTCACTATTCCAGCATCTCAAAATATATATTTTTTAACTGAAATTGCCACACGCAAGCCATCGCCGTCGCTTTGTCACGTTAAGATGCGACTAAGAGAAGAATCCGGGAGGAGGCGGAGCAGGAGGAGCTGGAGAGGAATGAGGAGAGAACAACAGTCTGAAGATTTGGTCTGGTCTGCGGCGAACAAGAGATTCCTGGTTTCGGGTCCGAGCCTGTAATTTTGTATTGACATTGGGTCATTTGATACAGTTTTCCAGCTCATTTGCTTGTAATTGGGCACCGAAGTCTCGCCCCAGACTCCGCATGGAATCTGCGAAGAGGCTCCGACTCCGTCTCCGTCTCGGTCTCCTGCTCCTTCTCCCCTTGGGCTCGGGTTGACGACTTTTCAAATTATCAGTAATACTTGTGGACTTGTATATTTATTAATCAGGATTTCGTGTGAAAAATGCGTCCAGGGTGCGTTCAGGACCCCGGCTCCTTAATGTCAACGACGTCGGTGGTGTTGGCATCACTTCATCTGTGGGGCCAGCTCCTTTTGGCCTTTTTTTCAACCATATTTCGGCAGTGGCTTTTTGGCCTTCGGTTTAGGGACTACTGCCACCTGCATTGACTCCGATTTTTACCCCCGAACTGGCAGTTCGGTGAGTGTGAACTTAATCCCTTGGCCCCAATTATTCAAGTAATTAAGTATTAATGTGCGAAATTTTATCACCTGCGGCAGAGGGGAGAACTGGCGGCGATTTGCCGTGATTTTCCAGCTGATTTGTGTTTAAGCGATCGTGAAAGTGGGGCTTCTTGAACTCGATATGGCGGATGAGCTCTGTGGCTGCAAAAAATATCGTTCTGACCCAAGTTGAACTTGGAATTAGCCAAAAAACCCAGATGACTTCAGAATAATCCATTTAATACAAGCACAATTCCTGAGAAAATCCCCATAACTTTGAGTGATTGCCAATAAAGTATTCCCGATCAAGGGACGCCGACGCCGCCAAAGATCTAAGCGGATCAGAGCCTGTGTGCGAGTGCAATTAGCAGATATAATCCGTGTGATTCCACCCAACTAAAATGTCAATAACAATAAATTCCCGGCAGCTAAGCGCCGACATCGAGATAGCAGACGTGATCAGCTCATAACTGTCAGGAGGGCATCAACTGGCCATGAGAAGGATACTCCCGGGGACCCCACAGGACTCGGCCTGGCCTCGCATAATATTTTAGAGGCGTTTCCCGCCTGTCAACATTTTATGTTGGTGGTCAGCAGCGGCCGGAGAGTCAAGTTGTGGTCGCAACTGACACAGCAGCCGAAGAGGAAAAAAGGGAGAAAAAAGAAGATCCTGGGATGCTGGGAACCTCGCGGGTGTTCCCCGGACAGGTCCTTGAGCGGGACAATGGAACAATAGTGCGTCCTACGGGGAAACAAAGGCAACTACTTACAACACATTATGACACGAAAATGAAAATGAAAACGAGAGAACTGCTTGGGTCGTCCTGATTCATGGCTATTGCTCTATTTCTGCGGCAAGTCCTGGCTGCTCCTTTTGATGCTTTCAACTTGCGTGAACCACAACTAATTTTATTGCTTAATTTTTTTGTGCCCAGCGATTCCTCTAATTGAATCGCGCGATCTGTAAAATTATACATTTGTCTCCGCCGGCCAGGAGTTCATTATTTATTTTATCCTGGCTTAGCCCCGACCTGAATCTGTCCGATATTGCTATTTAATGTAAATGAACTTTTTTGTTTTCGTTCCTTTTGATTTGGTTCTGTTTATGGTCATCGGGGTAAGCGATTTACAGATTTTACACGTCTAGCTGGCGGATAATTTGTTTTAACTTTGAGATTTATTAGATACCATTTGTTATATATTTTTTTGGGAATTTTTCAAGTTATTTTCTCAATGCCAAATATAGCAAAAGTTTGTTTAAGCAGTAAATCAATCAACCATTTTTTAGAACATATATTAAAAGACATGATTCTAAGATGAGAGGAAACATACATTGAAACACATATATATTATAATTTTTAATTTACTATTTATCTTTTTTATAAGGATATTCTGATGATCAATAACTGCAATAAAATGCTGCTAGATTTCCTGCTCAGCCCCTAAAATTACTAGGATTTTTTCTAGAATCTTCGTAGGCGCACCAATTATAGTGGCGGCCTCTTTCCGAGCTGGCCAGCTGACGCTTTGCGCCGATCCTCTTGGCCCAATCCTTGCCGCAGCACACGTGTTCATTTGGCCGGCATGCGCGCGCGATTTCGGGGCTCAATTTGGATTTGTAAGCCGAGAGCCCCGAGTGTGCGTCTGTGCATCCTTGTCGGCCTCACACCTTTCCAGGCCCAGTGCCGGAGTACCCAGGAGCAAGGGCAACCCTTTCGAGACCGTTCGTTTGGGGCCGTGTCCTTTAAGCCGCTTATCCTGCTGTTACCTCGTCTCCCTCCAGCACTCGTGCTCCGATCGGAAGTCAACAGTAACTGTTGGAGTGCTCCCGCTTCCTTGAAATTGCCTGGCGATCGGGGAAGGGAAAAAAAACCCCAACCGTAAATGAAACAGAACAGCTACGGCCACAAAAAGTATAATTTTAAGAGAGCGAGGAAGCGGAACCTGCAGTTAAAAAAATATTTGTGATAAGTAGTTTTTAGAAATTAACAAATGTGTGGTACAAATTCAATTAAAAATACCTCTTAAGTTCGAAATACATTGGCAAGCAGCTTAAAATTATAATACTTGAAACGGGGAGCACTATATTGGCGAAATCGATTAATATAGAAATTATTTAATTTATCCTATGTTGCAGATTTTATAAAAATATAAAAGCAGGTGCCTGTCTGGTTTCTGTCTTACATAATTTATATATAAAATAAATTCATTGAATATTTACCTTATTTACAAAATCATTTAAGCCCAAGTCAACTTATAAAATTCAGGAGAATTATTTTGTAAGCTCTAATATTTAAATTTTCACTTGCTGCGACAGGAAAACTTATTTAAATTTATAAAATAAATGTAAAATAGTTATTCTTAAGTTCGCTTCCTGTTAAGAGGCATATCATCTACGAAATCTGCTTTTCTAAGATGCAAGGATTAGTTTTTCTGAGTGAGGAAGCGAAGGAGCGTGGGCAACCCAATTTCCAAAGTCAAAAGTGGCACCAGATGACGGCGTGCGCCGCCGTCCTTTTTGGTTCTGATCCCAAGACAGAGCGGCAGCAGCAGCAGCGGCGCGAGCGAGATGGGGAGAGAGGTCCTGCCGGAGGAGGATCGGCCAAAAGATGGCATATGTTGCCTTGCCACTCAGGCTCCGTCCCGTTCTGGCCACCGCTCCGCACTCCAGATCCTTTTCGCTGGCTTTCACTCGCACGCCACGCGGCTCGTCCTGCAGACAGCAAGTAATAATAACAACAATGCTGATGCCGATTATTCCCTATTGTCAGAGGAAGACGCGCCAGTTGGTCGCAGGTCACAGTTCCCGGCTACTCCCTACAAATATCCCGGGGGCGCGATCCTCTCCAGATTGGGATGGGATTCGAGTCTAGTTACAGTTACCCGAAAGTTCGGCGGTAGCTCTATTAAAGCCGCATCAATCAAAATTACAGAAAATCCGGCAGCGATTTCTGTAAACGCCATCTAGACACGTAAGGCGAACTCCAAAGGCGCCGGCGATTTCCACGATTCGGGATAAGGAATAGCCTGTGCCAATACTCAAGTCTGTCTCAAGGTAAAGGCCATTAAATTCGTATTAATATGAATATGTGCTAGCTGGCCACCAAAGCCGCCAAAATATTGAGTTCTCAGCGGTCTTTCTCAAAAGAACTTTTTCTTTTGAGGACTGCAAATTTGGAGCAAATTATAGATAAAGATAAACTTCCTTTGTCGTACTGGAAAGTTGTTTACTGGCATGCCATAATTTTTATTTTGCATCTTTAGTCATGCAAAATTCATTATCTACGGGTTTGGATATTAATAACTAAGCATACCTAATATTTTCCAATCAATTTTCTTTCCTTTTTAACTAAATTAAAAGCACAAGGTTAAGATAGTTTTAGTAACAGCAACTTCTTATAATTTTATTTAATAAATACCGCCCGACAGAAAGCTCGTGATCCAAGTAGGCAAAGCTCAACAATGAAACAAAAATATCGATAATAATCGAGTCATAAAATGTGTGACTATTTAGAAAGTCGCACCACTAAATGGGGGAAATTGCAATATTCGATTTTCTGTTCATCTGAACTGATAGGGCGAAGTGATTACGGAATTGGATTCAGTTGCTAGAAAGTTCTTTAACTGCAAAGTCAAAACCCTAAGGAAATTCAAAAAAGATGGGCAGTACCACCCAAGAGATAATAACGGCCCTGTCCGTTTTGGCGGATAACGAAAATGTCCGGGTGACTTTCCAGGAGTCCGCCAAGGGAGCCGCCCTCTGCGCCATTTCTGCCTTGGTCGGCGGACTCCTCGGGGGTCCTCGGGGATTGGCGATAGGTGGAAGTATCGGAGCCCTTGCAGCTTATGGACTTACCGAAGGCAAGTTAAAGCTAACATAAACCGAGGGAAATATATTGAGTTTTGCTTTGATTTTTATTCCAGGAAAGTTCAAGTCGCTGGGTGAGATCATTGCGAATGACTTGTCCGAAAGCGAGCGCGAGGCCTTGAAGGATCACGTGATGAATGCCATCGGCAATGTTAGGGCCATCGATGCCGTTAAAGCCGTGGGACTCATTCTGAATAACGCCGAGGTTCGAAACGTGGCCCTAAACGCGCTTAAGTCTTTTGCCACCGAACGTATGGGCCTGACTATTGTCGACTAATTGGTTTATTTTTTAAATAAAAGTCGCCAGCCTTCTACATATGTGTTTACACAACTGTCATTTTCTTTTATAGAACTAGCAGGCCAAAATAAATACATATATTTTATTTATATTTATTTTAATACCAAGTCACCAGCCAATAGCCTATCGAGTAACTCTCATCGCTAGACTTACCTACATTTAACAAACTGATAAGGTAATATTTCAGTTGAAAACTAATGCACCAGCTGACAGTATTAAAGACTGCTGAGCTGCAATATCCGAAGAAACTTCCAGTAACATAAAAAGTAAAATTTATAAAGTTTCCTTTACCGATTGCTGCTTCAGAAGTAATCTATGGATTTTGGATCTATTGTTACGATGAGACGATGGTCTTTGCAATCCAGGGACATAATGTGGCATACGTGTACTCTCACTCTAATTAGTCTATTGATTTCAGGAAAGCTGAAGCCATTAAAAACTCAGAGATCTCAAAACTCAGAGATGTGGATGCTACTTTAGGGTAGGAAGGAAGGGTTGATATTGAAGGACCACCAAGTGAAAATAATTGCACTTAGGACTGTCAAATCGATCGAACCAAACTAAAAATAGCTTATCCCTTCAGTTGTGTGATACTTAGATAATTTCTTAACACTTAATTAATTGCAATTTGCCAGCAATGTATATCTTGTGTTCCTTCTATTTATATTTGTTTATTAATTCTAACGAAAAAAGCTAACGATCAATGGCATTTAGGAATGTCAGAACTAGAGATAATGAAACCAGCTATAAATGAGTGATTATTATATTTGTACATATTTATGAATAACACTATGAAGCCGATAAGGTAGGGTGTTGGCAAAAACTCACACAGTCGAAAGAAAGTTCTTCAACATTGACGGCAAAAAACTGGCTATATATAGCCTATATAACCATTAAATAATGGCCGGAAACACCAGAGAACTAATAAAGGCCCTGTGCTTAGTGGCCGATGAGCATAACATTTATGTGACGGCCAAGAAGTCGGCTTGCGTACGTGGTGCCGAAATGGCTACTTATTTCAACAGCGAAGAGGCCTCCAATTACCTTAAATTCGTCCGATCTATGAACGGTATCTATATCTATAATACTTAGTATATTATTAATTTGAATGATTGCAGGACCACCTCGGCCTTTGGGCGATGTGATTTCAAATTACCTATCACAGCGTCAACGGATAGAACTCATTGATCAGGTGATTGAGGCTATAAGAAAGGATAAAGATGTGGATTCTTGTAAAGTCGTGGAGCTAATATTAAAAGATAGAGAGGTGACAAATCTGGCACTGAGCGCGCTTAAAACTTTTATTGAAGATCGTACCGATTTGACCACTGATAGACTCGCGGAAGTCCCTTGTTCCATACTATGAAATGTGAATGCTGATTAGGCTTTCAGACTAAGAATCATAATGACTCAGAATCAATTCCGTATTTAGGATAGATGAACCTGATGAGATCTAGTTGTTGTGCTATATTTATTTTATTTACCTATAGTCTCTAAGATGTCTTTCATATCCTCTGCCGAGTTATTTTTTGTCTAATCTCGAGCGAGCAGCCAGAGGGAACCCCGAGTTCCAATAGACAAGCGTCGCGCGCTCACCGTCACCGGGTCACCGTCAGTTGTCTGGGATCTGGAAACCTACCATCAACAGATGGTGGAGTAGGTGCTACAACAGCAATGCCGTGTGCGATCATCATCATCGGAGGGGCAACAACTGTTACAAGCAGTAAAAATAAGATAAAATTCAGACTGTTAGTGAAATTGCGCCAGCGCCGAAATAAAGATTCGTAGACATTTATTTTCGTGGCACCGTAAACAATTTCGTCTCCCCGCTGAATCACCAAATAGAGGCGTATATCTCCCTAAAACGAGCTGGGAAATTGCGCTCAGTGTGCGGCTGGCAGGTCAAAATAATTTGGCTCACTGCGGAAGCGCAGGAGAGGAAGGAGAGTCGAGAAAGAGTCGAGGGAACGGGACTGGTCTCTCTCTCTAGGGCCATCTGTTGTCCATTCGGATCGGATCCGATCCGTTTGCCACTACGTAGTAGGTATGTTTGTGTATATCGTGTGGCTGCCACGTGTCGTGGGCAAGTCCATTGGGCAATTGGTCAGTTGGGACGAACAATGGCCAATTAGTATGCATGCGACTTTGAAAAGTGAACTTGCGATTAGCCACAAAGTTTGCCCCGAAAAATGCCACTACAGGTGAGTCTCTCTAAAGCGAATTTTGAAAAACGAAGAATATATCTAAGCTAAATTGTAGAGTTTTTGGAGAAACTAAGCGAGATATAGTAATTTCTGGAGTTAATTCGGGTAAATATTTAACATTCTTAAGCAATGAAAATAGAAAAAGGACAAGAAAGAAAGTGTTCAGTCTCAGCAATATGCATATGCGATAAGAAAAGGTAGCAATTATCAGGTCATGCGCGAATGCATATTCTGCTGACATGAAGAAGTCGAACTGGGCAACGTTCCCATTTCTGCATAGATCATAATACACAATAACCCACATTTCTCTTTACACACAATTTCGTTGACATAAGCATATTCTTTATACGTTGTTTAGCTATAAATACCGTTAAGTTTCCTCAATAAAATCAGTAATTGTTTTGACCACAACTCGAGCTTTACTCATTTGGCTGCATTCAACAGAGGCTGTCGCAGAGTCTTCAGATCCTCATGTGCACCATATATAGTCCAACTGGTTCATGTTCTAGTTGCGGCGACACAAGGCAGACAGTTTATGTACTGTATGCCAGGCACCTAAGCCCAAAGCCCAACTTCGAATAACCGATGATTATATACCCTTGTAGTTTGCAAATTTAGAAAAGGCATAACTTTGCCAAAATTGCATATATTTCAGTTTGGATAGCTTTTCTGTGCTAGTTTTTATAAGGTTATGAAATCTGCATATTTAGTTTCGAAATTTGAAAAAAAAATTTTTTTCCTATTTTTGACAATTTTAATGATGTAACCCCTTACAGAATTTGGAAAAATTAGAAAAAAATTTTTTTTTGATTTTTTTTAATGTTTTGATCTTAAATAATTAAGATTTTAATGGCGAATCGGAAAATATACAGTTTTTGGCTGTCACATCCTTTTTGGCTATAAGAGGCTCTTGGGGAGACCTCAATTTAAAGAAGTAAAAAATTACAAAAAAAAATCGAAAAATATGATAACTTTATTGGACAAATCAAAGTTTAACAAGAAAGGAAACTAACTTTGATAATCCGAAATGTATAAGCCCTTGCAGTCTGCAATTGGATCAATGAAAATCGATCCATCTTTGGTAATATTAAAAAAAAAAAAAAAAATTTATAACACTTACCAACACATTTTACTTCTTTACCGATTGCTTCTACGGCAGATATATGATATAGAATTCCGATCTTAATGAAATTTGAACTGTAATTTTAAAATAGTAAAAAGCAGCCATATCTTGAAATTGATAGAAATACTTTAAAAACAGAGAAGGTATAATTTCTTCCAAAGGTACATATAAATATAAGCAAGAATATCATTTCCTATGAAGTAGCTCACTCTCAAAGCTTAAATTCTTTGAGAAGTTTAAAAAGAATCGATTAATTTATTACACAAAGTTTAAATAAAAAGGTATTATAACTTTAATATTTGAAGCTCTTTCGGGACCCAAAAGGGGTGATACAAATATGAGCAAACCTTTTTTTTTGTGTCAGCTGATGGTTCGCTTTCGAGAGGTTCACCTGTAGCTACGGACATGCAGATACCTTGGTGCACCAGATCGGCTGCGGCAGCTGTAAAATCAATCAAAAACTTGTCAAATAAATGTCATGCATAAGCAATAAGTGAGCAGGATGTGGCGACTTCTCGTCCTGGGTGCATAAATTTGCCTGTATTTCGCCGCAAGGACTCTTTCTTCTCTCTCTCTGTCTGTTAGGACTGGCACTGGTCCTGCTCCTCGCGCAGATAGTCACCGACCTGCTGGACCACCGCTCCGCTGCACTGCTGCGCCTGCTCCTCCTGCTCCGCGGCTGCCTGGTGGGTCTGAACCAGGAGCAGGGAGGCGCTGTGCATGGACTGGGCCATGCCCACGTTCACCTCTGCCATGGCATTGATGAAGCAGACATGGGCACCGGCCGAGGCCAAGGGACTCAGGGGGGAAGCGCCCACCAGGCGGCACTTGGCGGGCAAATCGGCGATCTGCTGGACGAATCCCTGGACGCGGCTCACGGTCTGCTGGCTCTGCACCCTGAAGTCCTCCAGGAGATCCCCCAAGTTGGCCGTGCAAGTGCTCAGCTGAGCGGTCACGTTCTCGTTGAGCTCATCCAGGCTCCAGGCGGGGTTGCAGTCGGGATTGGCCACCAGCAGCTCGTTGGTCTGGAAGATGACGTCGCTCAACTGGGCCAGGGCACTGGCGGTGAGTACCTCCATGTTGCCGGCTATGTCCCGCTCGGTGCGGTCCATCTTGGCCTGCAACTGGGCCGTGGAGTTGTCGCTGACATCCACGGCAATCTCCGCCAGATTGTCCACCACCATGGTCACAGGTCCGTAGGTGTCGTTTTGCGTTTTGGTCTCAAAGCGGACTACGGTCTCCGCTTGGCAGGCCTAGAAATAATAAATATTATTTATATGAATTGTGGGATCATAGGGCCATACTCACTGCCAAGGTAAACAAGAGAATTCCAAGTACTCCAACTATTTGACTCATCGTGCTTCCAGTTCTGTTCTTCTATTGCAGCTGGCCCTCCCATCGTCTGGGTATATATAGCCCAGACTTTCGCATAGCTTGCGATAAGGGTCTGCCCTGCAAGAATCCCCCACCAGAGAACACCGATTGCCCATTAATATATTGAAAACTCTGCTCCCAGCCAAACATGTTTACATTTTTTTTTTGGCTGTCGACGCTTCGTCACTCTTGGAAAATATTTCACAACTGTATGTAAAATCTTAGAAAGTTATGGTTAACTTTGAATTCAATTTCTAGGGTTCAGATTTATGCGGAAATAATTACCATTATCAGAAACTCTGGACAGCAAACCTTTGTTCTCCCCAGAGTTTAAAAATGTTTCTTGTAATTCTACAAAAATCAGAAAAGTGCATTATCTACATTGTTCTTGTCTGATCAGCATCTCCATGTCATCGAGTATATCCAGTAAAGTGTACTGTTCCATCGAACATTTCTCACGACTTGTGTTTAAGAAAGTCTGTATATCCCAAGAGAGGGAGGTAATACTCTCAAAGTGTGATTTATTTGGGAATGCAGCTTCCGTTTGGACTTCCTTTGGGTAAAAAATAAATGTAGCTTTTAGGCATGGCTTAATATTAGGGACAGTACTTACTAAGACGGTTAGCAAAAGGAAACCAAAGACTCCAATAGCTTCACGCGTCATGGTTATCTCCTTTTTGCGGTTGGACCTGGAGTGACTTGGTATTTATAGAGAAACATTGTGTCTTGTGATAAGATAAACATCGGGAAGTGGCCATTTGTCTATTGAAAATTCACGAGAACAGCTTCAAGCACAGCTTGTGTACTCTCTAAACTTAACAAGCTCTTAAATGATTTCTACTTCTAAGAAAAACAGCAAACGTTTTAATTGAAGCCCTTTATATGTCTAGGGATATTTAGTAACGTAGTTTTATTTCATAATTTATTATATTATAAATCAAAATAAAGACAAAGCCCCCTACATAGCTCACCAACCCAAAGCTTAACTACAAAAACCACAAAGATATATAGTATATGCCTATCAAAACATATATTTTTCCTGAAATCAGTTTGATTCAGTTTCAAGATGAGAATAGAACCGCTCCCTTTGCTGCTGCTGCTGGCACTTCTTTGGGTAATTCAAATATTTCTGATATATTTCAAGTTCAACTCATAACAACTTCAACACAATACAGGTGCCCGCCTGGACTCGAAGGATTTGGGGCAAGAATGGACCGCTCTACGAGTCCACAAAGCAGCTGATATCCAGCGAAAGTTCCAAGACCGCCGGGATATGGAATCGCACCCAGGAGGCGATCTACGACCGTTCCGAGCGACTACAATTGGCCCTAAACACCCTCGACGAGCAGCAGCGCCAGGTGAGTGAACGCCTGGAGCGATTCTTCGGCGGTCAGTACAGCGCCGAGTGGCAGGCGTGCTCCAAGAAGCACGAGCTCCAGGTGGCCCACTTCAACCGCGAGCTGGTGGATAAGTACAGCATCTGCCGGAGCTCCCTGGACAGCATCATGGAGCACTTCCAACAGGAGATCGTGCTCGAGGCCAGCTTCCTGAGCAGGGCCTCGCTGGAGATCGCTGCAGTGGCCAAGACCTGCAGGACCTGGCAGCTGAAGCAGCCCGGTCTGAACCACGCCGGAGTCCTGCTGTGCACTGTGTCCGGGATTGGGGGCATCAAGCAGCGGCTGGCCACCAGCCTGGAGGTCTGCGACGATATCCTGCTGGAGATGTCGCTGGAGGATCTGGACACACCGAGCTGTCTCTTCTACCATCACCTCAAGCTGGAGTTTGACGAGGTCTTTGCTCAGATCGAGTCGTGTGCTAAGGCCTGAGTAAATAAAATAATATTCAATGGCATCACAATGTTTAATTTCTACTGGGGAACCGGGAATGATAACTTCAATCTAGCATAAGTTATTACAAGATAATATTGCTGCTTGCCCAATAACTTCATTGTTTAATAAAATAATAGAAATTATATTTCAAGGCTATTTCCTTAATATATGTATTTATTTACTCTCTGTAGATATACAGGGGCCTCTCCCCCAATGACCATTCATAAAAAGCTCGTTGCAAACTTTAATCTGTTTACCGAAACATTGCCCCAAGGAGCGGGAGTGTTATATATAGCGAAATATTGGCGATAAGCTGCGATTATCGCATCCTAATCAGCCCGTGGCCACTTGAGGAAATCCAAGTGTGGGATCGGCGATAGTGTTTTACGAGCTGTAGGTCTTCGGATAATGGAGCTCCTTTGCATTTCTGGTCAGTTGAACTCTATTGATCGTCCAAGATGGTTAGGATAGCGCTGCTCCTGCTGGCCGGCGTGCTGCTCTGCGCCTCTAGCCAGGCCCACCAGGAACTGGAGAGTCTCCTGCAGAAGCAAGTGGTGGACTTGCAGTTGTCCAGCGATGAGGTGAAGGCACTGCGTCCCCTGTTCCGCGAGCTGCAGACCCAGTACGACTACCTGTACAGCCTGAAGTTCCAGAAGGGCGATGGCAGTGCCCAAAATGAAACCAAGGAGCCAGAACTGGACGACAACTACCTGCAGGTCTTCGAGGACTTTCGCCGGGAGTTTGCCATTTACTTGGATGAGAAGCCGCGAGTGGTTTACGACACCAAGCTGCCCACCGTAGGGGAAATAATAGGTGCACCCAGTCCGAACTTCACTCCAGATCAGAGGGCGGAGTTTGAGGATCTCCGGGATATCATACAGGATGTGATTGACGAGGCCCAGTTTGGCATCGACGACCTGGTAGCGAGGGCCATCACACTGGAGACCAATCTGCTGAAGCTCAACAAGCCCAAGATCGTGACGGCTGCCATCGCCGGACTGGGATTCATGTGGAGCTACTGGGGCCGTGGCAGCCAGGCGGCCTACTGCAGCTACTCCATGGTTCCCGAGTTCCGGGTGGCCCTGCAGGCCATCAACGACGGCGTCGATTGCTACTCCCGCACAATGGCTCTGATCCTGAGGATACAGAATGAGACGGTGGCCGCCGTCAAGGAGGTGAAGAGCAACGTTGGCGGCCTGGTGAAGATCTACAAGAAGATCGCCGCCAAGCAGACCACCATGGGCAAGATCCTCTCGGGCACGTTGAATGCTCTGAGTGCGATTCGCCGGGTCCACGACATCATAGCCGTGGGAATCGATGTCTACGGGAAGATCAACACCCAGCTGCCCGCCGAGGCTCAGCATTCCGTGGAGTGCGGCGTGATGTTCGTCAACAGTGTCCCGCAGATGGTGGAGTCGCTCCAGAACCTCACGGTCTGCATCACCTATGTAGACCCGGAGACGGTGAACTACGAATTCACCCACCCGGAGGAGGACCGCTACTGGAACACCGGCGGAGAACCTCCAGAAATACCCTACGAAAACGATGTGGACGAGGACGATGACGACTATGTGGACAACGAGGAGATGGACGACTATGTGGATCATAGATAAGCATGCGAGGAATTTCCACCGCTAATCGGAGTAATCACCCCGCGATAATGCTCGACTCGGCTACGGTTTAAGTATATGTATAAAGCTTATATTAGCGTTGATCAAAGTGATTAAAATACAGTTTTAAAAAGAGAACAAGTGTATCTTAAATGTGGGATTAAATAAGGGAATATTTTATAGATTATTGGAAACTTTTGCATCTAGCATTTAACCTGAATGTACTTCTGTTTTGGCTCTTAATTCCTATTGTTTCAATATCACCATAAATATCTCGATGAGGCGCAGCCAACTTCACTTGATTAAAAAAAGCTAAGAGAACAAGACGCGCAAAGTTATAAAAAGTATTAAATCAGTTACAGATTATATATGTATTAGAGATGTTACCCGTTTTTTGGTAATTCAAAATCCATTTGTATATGCCACATATTCCAAAAAGGTTATCTTCATTTTATTTAATGATTTCTTTTCATTTTTTACATTTATTAGTTTCTAGGTGAGCTTTTTCAGCAAAAAAAAAATCAATTTATAAGCTTTAAATAGATGTTTTAGTAATTTCATCTGACAATCTGTTAGGACATAAATAATAATATATATATATCTTTGGATTTGCTGAATTTACATAGCAAAAGCTACTGTTTGAGTATCGTTCCTTTGACTGGGCACGGCTGCCACTTTGGTTTCCTGTTTCCTGATCCTAACTATAATGATTTGTATGTTTTTTTTGGCAACCGTGCTGACTGGACACGTTCCTGACCCTAAAATGCACTCGTATGTATACAGATTACTCCTATGACTAGATTCTGGACTTGAGACTGGAAGCGCTGACTATACGTCGCTCTCCTTCAGCTGGCGCACGTACTGCTCGCTCAGGGACTTGTTCAGTCCGTCAAGACTGATGGCGGAGGGTGGACCCGCCGCCTGCGGGGTGCTGTGCGACTTGAGGACATTCCGACCCGTGGGACTGGGAGGTGGCTTCTCCGCGGCGGAGGCGGAGGCAGCGGTAATACCGAAAGCCTGCGGTATGGCATCGGCCATGAGGGTTTGCCGGCAGAGCGCAGAGAGGGCACTTCCCGGTCCAGTGGCCGGCGCCTCCTTTGGCTTCTTGTGGCCCCTTCTCAGCTTCGAGGTGAGCGTGGCAAAGCCCAACTTACTCGAGATCTTGGCACTCCGGCTGACGGCCCTGGGCAGGCTGTCGTAGGCACTGGAGGTGCCCACACTCTCCTGATCCGTGGACACATCCTGGTAGGCTGGCTGCTTCGGTGGCTCCTGGACAGCCGCGGCGCCCCGCATGCTGCCCGCACTGATGCTCTTCTGGAGCACCACAGAATCGCTGCCCTTCGGTGGCGGAGTCTGGGGTTCCTGGCGAGGAGTGACGGGCGCACTTTGCAGGAACTGCGCCTTGGCCAACTGGAGGCGGATGGCTCGTTCCGAAAGTGGCGTGGCTGGACGCTCCGGCGTTAGGATCTGCGGAGGCGGGAACTCAAACTGCTTGGCCTTGGTGGGCGTGTTCGGGTGCTTCCTCTGGATGCGGGGCAAGGTATTGTCCTCTTTGTTGGGCAAGACCAAGGGAACAGGCACCGGTAGCGGAGGAGGCGCCCGGGAGAAGGTCGATCCGGAGCCGGTCTTGGCTATCTTGTGCTCAATCTTGGTGCTAACGGTGGCACTGTGCGATTTGTGCAGCGAGTTCTTCTTATAGAGATGCGCCTTCCTGGGCGGCACCGTGGGATTGGCCTGCTGCTCCTGCCGATCCTGCTGCTTCTCCACCCTCTTGGCCTCGGCCAATCTCAGCATGCTGTCGCTGGCCAGAGGGGGACGCACCAGGACAGATCCCCGCCGCAAGTTCTCGCTGCTCTGGCACTTCCTTTGGTCCTCCTTGAAGGGCTGCTGCGCAGAGGAGATGCGTTCCAAGCTGATGGATTTGTACAGGCTAAGAGGTCGTGGCTGGCACCTGGCTCTATCCAGTTTCTCCAATTTCTGTGGTTGCTGCTCCTCCAGGGGACTGTCCAGCTCCTTCTCGATCACGGCTATGCCCTCGAAGGCACTGGGCTCTGGGACGGTGGTGAACAGCTTGCGTTTGGTCTTCACAAAGACATTGGCATTGGTGTTGTAGGTTCGGTTGTGGGACTCCGGCAGCGGAGGAGGAATAAAGGCGCCCACCTTTGTGGGGGGAGTAACTTCAGCCGGAGGCGTAGCAGTCGTAGATGGCGTCGAAGACGAAGAGGGAACGGAAGCAGGAGTCGGAGCTGGAGTGGGAGCTGTAACCGAAGGAAGGGGAGCTGGTGCCACACACTGGCTCTGTTCGATGAGCTGGCCCGGCCTGACCTTCAGCGAGCCATAGACGATTTCCTCTCTGGAAGTAACCACATCTGGCTCATTGGCTGCCGGTGCGGATCCCAGCCGGAAGTCGTCGTCCAGGGAACGCTGCTTCATCCGGAAGTTCTTCCGACGCAATCGACGCGGCGTCTCCAGGACAGAGTGGGTGTCCGCGTCGCTGCTGTCGCTCTCCGTCTTGCTGTTCTGCCGGGAACCCATCTTGCGCAGTCGCAGCAGCTTCTTCTTGGCACAGGCACTCGTGCTCGCTCCTCCGTTTCCCAGGGGTCCGGGATTAGCGGTGGGCACACTGGAGCGACAGAGGGTGCCGGTGGTGGTGCTGGTCTCCGTCTCGTGCTCCATGGGCGAGGCGGCACTGGCACTGTTGTCGTCCTGGGCCAGGCGATCCCGGCTGGAGTTGTCGCACGTGGCGTACGCAGAGCTGGAGTCCAGCTGCTGGCCATCCTCGCTGGTGATGTTGATGTCCGGCACAATGTCCCGGGGATAGCGGTTCGTTCCGCCCTCTGAGGGATTAAGAAAGGGTTGTAATTAAATATGTTTGTGATCAAATGTGGATGGAGAAAATCCTCACGTATGCTCAGCTTGAGACACTGCAGGGACTCATGCAGCCCCTGAAGCTCCTCCAGGTACTCCAGTGTTCGCTCCTGCATGGTTTCCTGGCAACAGGCCTCGTCCAGAGGGGATTTCAGGCTCTGCAAATGGTTACTCAGCTCAGTATGATCAGATTTAATGGCCAAGGGATTCTCACCAGCTCGGAGAGCCGTCCCAGCTCGCTCTGGACATCGGATATGGCGTTGAGCACGCCCGCCTTCATCAGGTTGTTGGAGTAGTACGGATATATGCTGCGGATGCTCAGCAATGCGGCCTGGCAGTCCCGCATGGACGGCTGCTCCAGCAGGTCGGGCGAGGCATTCCTCAGCTGGCCAAATAGCTCGTCGGCACGTTTCAGGGCTCCCAGCAACGGGGCCAGGTTCGTGTGCGACTCGAAGCTCTGCACGCGGCGAGAGTTGCTAGAAAGGGGAATCAGTTTCACCGATTAGTAGCTGGAGGAACGGAGGATCGGGGCTCCGGGCAACACCTACACATAGTCGTTGCACTGCACCTCCTCGTACTTGTAGATGGGCGTCTGCTGCTCCACCAGCGTGTGGGCCGTGACCAGTGGCGAGGCGGTGTCGTGGATGTGCTCCTCCACCTCGACCATCACCGCCTCCGGCTCGTCGTACTTCTTGAACTCGTGGTCGGTGAGTGCGTCGGCGCTGTCCTCGATCTCCTTCAGATCGTTGACGTCGTTCAGGGACAGGGACGAGGCCTGCTGGGAGATGACTGGCTGGGGCTGACAGTTCGGCGACACGCTGTCCAGTGACAGGGAGCGACTGAGGGTGGGCGAGTGCTCTGCCGCCGCTGCAAGGGATCCAGGATGTGTTAGCATACAGTCTGTGTGAGTCAAGGACCAACCTTTGTTGCACTCCTTGTTGATGCGCCGCACATCGATGGGACAGTAGCCCGGATGCAGCAGGGCAAAGGTGGAGGCCTCCGGTCCAATGCCCCGGGCCTTCTCCCACTCGTACAGCTTGCGGGTGAACTTCCTCGAGATGCCCTCGAACTTCATCACCTCGCCGTCGGAGGTCTTCACCTCGATCTTCTTGGACGTGTGATCCGGTGCCACGATGGCCTTGAGCCGGGACAGTCTGCGAGAAGAAGCATTCCAGGGATTAGTTCCAGGGTTAGTAAAAGATCTCGGCTGTGAACGAACTTCTCCTTGTCGTGCGGCCTGTGCTTGTGCCATCGATCGTCATCGGATCCCCTTCTCGTGGACTGGCTGTGCTTGGACCCCCGCTTCAGGGAGTCGTTGTCGGAGGCGGTGCCCCCGCCAGGAGCACACTTAATACGGTTCCATTGCTCTGTGATTTTGGATTTTGAGAATTTACTTCTATTCCTGGAAGAATTCGATAACTCTTACCCAGCTTCTTTTGGAACTTCTCGGGAAGGTCCTTCTGGTCGGGCAAAGCACACAGTCCCTGGCCCTCCAGCTTCAGCTGGCCCATGCTCCACAGATTCCAGTCGATCTTGGGTCTCACCTCGCCGCTGCTCTGGCTCTTGGCCGTGGGACTGGCCGCCGGCTCCGAGGAGGCATACGCTCCCGAGCCCGAGCAGTTCTGCTGCTTGGCCCGCCACTTGTGGAGCTTCTTTTTGAACTGCGGCGTGAGATTCTGCTCCAGCTGGTCGGTGGACATGAGGTCGCTGTGCGCCAGCAGCTGCGTGGGCGAGTGCTCCTCGCTGCTGCGCTTTCCGCTTCCGGATCCGCCGCCACTGACTCCACCTGTTCCACCTCCTGCGCCGGCTCCGCTGCACAGCTTGACGCCTGAAATGATTGGGATGGGCTAAGGTTAGAACTCTCTGGGAGATCGGGGTTTGGGCTATGCTGGGATCCCTACTGCGATTGCTGGCGCTGGAACGCTCGAACTCACGCTGCTTGTTCTTAAACTCCGAATCTAGTTTGAGTACGAGAAGTTGATAATGTTGAAATACCTCGTCATCTTCGTTTTGAGGGAAATTCTTACGATTTGGCGTGGTTGGCTCCGAGAAATCGCCACTGGACAGATCCTCGCTCTCTGCAAAGGAAGCTCAGGGTTAGCAAGGAGTTCGTGTCTCCTAACCCACTACCCACCGAATTCTCCGAAGAAATCCGAGTGCCTGGATGGGCTGCTGGGCACGGAGGAGGTGCCCGGCGAGTGGACACGACGCATGCGCGAGTCCTTGGGGCTCTTGAGCGGCGAGTGCAGCTGCGGCAGATCCGTGCTGTATATCTGGTTGACCTGATTGAGATTGAGCGGACTTGGCGGCAGCTTCTGGCGCCGGCTGCTGGTGGCCTTAATCTCGGCCACGTGATCCTCGGGCAGCACCTCGAAGTCGGAGAAGGCCTTGGAGCGGCGCAGCGACTTGCTGGACGAGGACTTGGCTGCCAGGGGCGGGGCTGAGGATCTGATGTTGTCCAGGCGCTCATCGGTGGCCGACTTCCGCAGCTCCACCTCGATGTTGGAGGTGCGGGAATCGCACCGGGTATCGCTCTTGGAGGAATCGCGACCTGGAAGGTGTCATTTACATTAAAGTGGACAACTTTAACTAGTTTGTATTTACGAAAACTTGGCCGGCAGCCCGCCTCGAGATCATCCAGAGAACTGGCCGAGCTGATGGTGCCCGGAGTGCCGCCAGTATCGCTCATAATGTGCCCAGAGGAAGAGCTGATAATGCTGTCCGCCGAACTGCTGCCAGCTGCCACACTAATGGGCACCTTGAGGTACCTAGAAGGGAGCGAAGCATTCAGGAAAGTCCGCCAATATTTCGAGTCCGGGTACACACCTCTCCACCTCATGGTTGAGTGGCATCAGGACACTGTTTTCCGGCGCCCCTGGACCCGAGGGCGGAACATTGGCCCGCTCCCACTTGAAGGCGGCCTTCACCTTGGTCCACTTGGACACCTTGGCCTTGTTGTCGCTGTAGGTGCTCTGGCGCCTCAGCAGATACGGACGTGACGAGGAGGTGCTTAGTTTGGAGCCCGATCGCTCTGCCTTCACATACAGGTTTAGGTCGTCGTCCATCATGGACTTGCTGCGCTCTCGGATTCTGCGGGGATTCAAGCAATAATTAAATAAAAATTAAAATAGAAAGAACTAAAAGGAAAGGCCTGCTCGATTTCAGGCTAACCCAAGGGGATAATAAATCAATTCACTTCCAGTTTAGGGCCATCCTTACCTCTTAAACTTGCCCTGCTTGAAAGGCGGCACCACCTCCGTGCCCATCAGCGATTCCAGCCAGGTGAGGGAGTGCTCCAGCTCAAACTCGGTGTCGTTGGTGGTCGTACTCAGCCTTGCTGGCTTCGCCGGTGGACGCTGCCTGATAGCTTGACTAGTGGAGGGCAGCTCCTCCTCTACGGCCAGCCTGGCTTCCTGCTCCGCCGCCCGTTCGCCAGCCTCGTTGTCGGCTATGGTGGCCAGGCGCTGCTCTAGGAATCCCTCGAGCAGAGCATACGTTCGGGTCAGCTCGTCCATGGCCTCGATGGCGGAGTTAAGACGAGTCTTCAGAGGCTCGATGGTGCCCCTATCCGCGCGATAGGGCAGGCACTTGGAGCAGGCATGTTTCCCCCGCTCACACACAGGCAGATCCTTGACCTCCCTGCGTTCAAACTTGGGGGAGGCGGACAGATTGCGGGCTCTGGAGGCCACGGCCGGAAACTGGAAGATGTTCTCCTCGGTGCGGCCGCACATCGCCGGTGGAGCTGTGGGCAGGGACTCGTAGTGAAGGACATTCTGCCGGAGTCGGGTCCTGCGGGGCTTTGGTGGCGGAAGGGCCGGTGGCTTGTCCCAGTCCATCGTGGTATCAGGACCCCTCGATAGCGAGGGAATGGGCAATCGCTCAATTGGGGCTTTGTTTGTTTACGCTGCCAGATACGCCACTAAAAACGCACACAAGACGGAAAATCGGAGAATTATCAGGGATCAGGATCGGGGGACGGATTGTTTATAGAAGAGGAAGACAAATGTAGAACGTCCGCCGCCGCGGCGAGTCTTAAAGTGTAACGATTAAATCCACGAAATGTAAACAATATTTCGTTCGAAAATCCCATTTCAGCACGTTTCCCCACATGTGCGAAAGTTTTGGATACTTTTTTCTAAAAATACGCACGCGTGTGGTCACTTAAGCGAAACGGAGAACGGAGAACGACGGCTCCGGAATGCACTCCGTCCGTGGGTTCAGTTTCAGTTACGGTTACGGTTCAGACCTGGCCCCGCCAAGGAACAAATAACACAAAAAATCACGTTAAATAGAGGCGCTGGCACTGCCTGCCGCAAAGCAAGCCGAACTATTTTTAAACCGCTGACACTCTTTTGTTTGCGCCTCCCCATGGCGATCGCAACACACCCAATCCCCCCGAGAACACCCCTTGTGGATGGATCACCGGAAAGTGCGCACACTTCCTTTATTCCATTTATTCCACTTTTTAGGTTACACGCAATTAATATTTCCAATTTATGCGAAAGTGCACGCACTCAGCGCGGTCCAGTGCGAGGATGGATGGATGGATGGATGGATGGATGGGTGGGTGGTGGTGCTGGCGGAGATCTTGTGTATCCCAAGTCCGCGGCCCCACATTACTTTCGCCACTTTGCGAGCGTTGCGTTGTTATATCGAAACTGTTGCCACACATTGAATACACATTTTTCCTTTTCTTTTCTTTTCTTCTGCGCCCCCCGACGACGGCGCCTCTTTCTTTTCCCAGCTTTATCGGTCTATTTTGGGGCTGTTTTTGTTGAAATGAAAAACAATAACAAATTATTACTTGCACTTTTCCCATGCACACACTCGGTCGCCGATGAATTTTCTTTTGTCACTCTCTCCCAATACGGAATTCGTTCGCGATTTTCCCCGGCGCACTCACTGTGGCCAATCCCAAGACCAATTCCGTGTCCGTCCGTACCGCCGGTCGAAGCTATTCTGAGCACCGTGCCGTGCCGCCAGTGCTTTCATTCGTACGCATCGGAAAAGTCGGAAAATGTGAGATTTATTTTTAGAGAGGACGAGCATCGGGAGCAGTTCTACTCTCGTCTCTTTTTGTCAGAATTTCTCTTTAAATCTGACCGATCAGTGGTTTGATATGGCTTATTGGGTGGACTTAGGTCTCAAAATAATCAATTTTTTTTATTCAGTTACTATTGGACAAAACTACATTTGAATGTGAACTATTTATATCTAAGATATTTATCATGGAGATAAATCAATTCTTTCAAGCATTTAAATAATAGACAGAATAATTTATGCTTTCAGTAATTTGAAAGAAATAATTAATTAAATTTTATATATTTCCCGGAATACCAGCAAAACCAAATTATTTTTCAATGCTCTCATTCTTTATTTCCTTATTTGGTAAATTATTAAGTGTGAATAGAAAATATTATTTAAGGTTCAATCAAAGTGTAACGTTTGTGAATCCTTAAAAATATGAATGAGTTTAAAAAGGATATTCCCGCTAAAAATCACAAAATTCAAAATTCAAATCGCGGGCAAGAACCGCAATTTGACATTCACCCCGAGGCACAACCATTCTCACTTGGTTCACTTACGTATTTTATTACGTCGTTTTCATTTGGTGTGACCAGCTGTGGTGGAGGATTAAATGCTCAAATCTATGCTGGATTTTTCGTAAAGTCTCGGTGCTCTCAAACTGGCTCGTTGCAAATTTCTTACGTCGTAAATCTTCACGTTTTTGTTCACTTACGCGGTTCGATTACGTCTCCTTCGTTCAGTGTGACCAGCTACCGTAAAGGAGAAAATCCGCCCTTTTCCGACGAGCTTCAGCAAAAATTTCAACGTGTTTAACGGAAAACCTGGCGGGCACACTGTTCACCGGTCCACAACGCGAATACGTAATCTTGTTTGCCGAAAAACGACAATAAATAAGCGAATTGTGAAAGAAATGCAGTCCATTCTGTCCTCGATGCGGGTCCTGGCTCTGCGCCAGCCGGCGGGGGAGACACTCCGGCTGCTGCATTTGTCCGCCGTGAGCGAGGCGGCCCGCAAGGGAACCCGAGAGAAGGCCCGCAAGAAGAAAGTCAAGGTGGAGGTGAAGAAGGTGGGATTCATTCCGCACAACCAGCGCAACAAGAAGTGAGTAGGTGGCTCCTGGTCTGTGATTAGTGATTAACTTTCCTTTGCGGCCAGGATCAATGTGAAGCGGGCGGACAAGCATGTGGACGACTCCTGGAAGCAGGTGCCAAAGGATGACTGCTACGTGGGCCGCTACTACCGCTGGCCGGTGTACTCCGTGGCAGAGGCCATCCAGTGCCACCGGGAGACGCACCATCCGAGCATGTACAACGTGCCTACGGCGCCGCTGAACGTTGACATCGAGCTGAACATGCAGGCCGAGAAGATCACTCGCTTCGTGGATAACTTCCAGCGCATGGCCATGATTCCGCACAAGTTTGAACATGGAGAGGAGCGCAAGATCATAGTCTTTACCAAAGGGAACGTGAGTGCAGGGCGAAAGATTCCAGGTCTCAAAGATTTACGCGCATTTCCCTTTCAGAACGAAGTCGTGGAGGCGCGGGAGGCCGGCGCATCCCTCGTAGGCGGCGTTGAACTGATCAAAGACATAACCAGCGGCGAGCTACTGCTCTCCGACTACCAGTACGTCATTGCCCATCCCAACATCCTGGCCGAGCTCGTGGCCCTGCGTGGCCTGATGAAGCGCAAGTTTCCCAACCCCAAGAGCGAGACGCTGGGCACAAACCTGGCCGAGATGATCGTCAAGTTCTCCAGCGGCATTAGCTACAGCGCCTCGAAGGATGAATACCAGCAGAACTTTGGCCTGATAACGGCCAGTGTGGGAACTCTGGACATGGATGCACAGAAGCTGGAGGAAAACATCAAGTACCTGCTGCAGGACATCAACACCATGAGGCCCAAGCGCGAGGGCCGCTTCATCACCCGTGTCCTGCTAAAGAGCCCGCCCAGCAGTGAGCAGCTGAAGATCGATCCCTTTGTCTATGTGCCTGAGATGTGGGACAAGAGCTCGGCGAAGGTGAAAAAGGAGGAGGCCAAGAAGCAGGAAGAACCGACGGAGGAGCCCCAAGAAGCTGTGTCCGCCAACTAGTTATCATACATGCCAATGTATTCTTGTTCATGAATCGCTCGTGCATACTTTAAACTTACATCTCCTAGAGTCCTAAACAGTCTACGTTACTTTGGCGGTTATTATTGCTCCCCTTAGGCCTTCTGGGTGGAGGCGTTGCGCTGCTGATGCTGGCGCAACATCTCCAGCTGCTTGACCCGCGTGTAGGCAGCGCTGGCCACCAGGACCACTACGTTAGAGGTCCACCAGAGCGCCGACCGCACATCGTGGTAATACTGGGTGGCAATCACTGTCTGGGCGCAGGCCTTGGCTGTGCCCGAGATGTTGTGCGTTAGCGGGGAGGTTACCTGCAACGGTATCGATCGGATGAGATAAGCAGTTACCACGCGGCTTATAGGCTCTCTAGCTCACCTTGATTTCCAAAGCGGTGACAAATCCAATGGCGAAGCCACAAATGCCACTGAGCGTCATGGCGGCCCAGAACCATAATGCCCACAGGTGCGGATACGTTATAATGGTCTCCAGCTCCCCGTTGATGATGATGAGTGGCAGGAAGAGCAGCGTGGAGTACAGATTGTTGTAGTAGCTGAGCAGCCACACCTCCTGGTTGACATATCCCAACGACTTCTTCGTCTGAATGGAGAACATGGCCAGGGCGAGCGAGCTAAGAACTCCGAAGATGGTGCCTCTCCAAGAGAAGACCTCGGTAAGGCTCTCCTGATCCACTCCCAGCCAGAATCCAATGACGATGGCGGCGCAGCACAGGAGGCATTTGAAGCTGGTGCGCTGCCGCAGGATCAGGTAGGTCAACACTACGCTGAACACGGTCGTCAGGGATCGACCGATATAATAGAACGCCACTGTCACGTACGACAGCGACAGATTGTTGGCCCCAATCATCAGGGTGTAGAGCACGGACAGCGGCAAGATCTTCCGGAACGTGTCAATGTCCAGCGGATTGCCCTCCGGAAAGGTGAAAACCGAAGGATACTTTCTGCTCAGCCGGCTCATCAAGAAGCAGATGACGGTGGAGACGACGCATTGGAACCAAGACATGAACAGCGGTGCTCCCAAGTTCACGGTGTCGCTGCTCAGCAGGTGTTTATTCACGAAGACTGTCAGAATCGAGGTGCACCTGTGGCGAAGGGAGGAGTGACCGGACTGCACCCAAAAATAGCACACGTATTCACTACTCACCAATAGAGTGCCACGACGAAGAAGATCTTCAGGTACTTGTTTACCAGCCGGTTGTGCTCCTCCAGGTTCTTGTACATCTTGCTGCCTTGGAACGGTTTGTGCGAGGATAGGTAATTTTGTGCGTTCTTTTCGTTACACGTACAATCTGCGAACCGGTCTGGCGGTATCTATCAGCTGTTCGGGCTCAGAACATTACAGGCGAGTGGCGGGGGTGGTTCGAAGAGTTCGAGTTCTATGGATTCAATTATTAAGCATAATATTAAGTATTAAAATATGCAAAATATGTGGACAAAAATAATACCTTTACATGGCTTTAAAAAAATAACATCTTTGTTTAATTTAGTTAATATGTACATATAGCATAAGGCAGGCTTGGGCACCGAATCTGAAGCTATGAGCCCACGAACAAAAGCTACAAAAGCTACATACATATGTACATATATAGGTATATAAAGTAAGATAAATATCATAATAAAACCCCTCTGAAATGAAAAATTAACCGCCAAAAAAACCCAATTAGTCAGCAAATGCCATGCTTAAATCATATTTATTCAAAACAATTCATTTGTTAGTTTCTTTGTGTTAATATCGGCCCTGCGTGTCGTTCCATCGATCCAGTGGTAAAAATATATATATATTAGTTAATCTCTCTCTCGTTTTGTTTCTTTACGCCGGGATCTCGCACTAGTTGTCCCACTCGCGGAACTCAGTTCCCTCGGGCGGCTTCGCAGTCACCTTCTCCTTGGACACCTCGCCCCAGTTCGTGCTGAGCACGGTGCCCCCGGACTCTGAGAAGGATTTGTTCATCGCCTTCTGCACCTCGGGAGAAGAGGTGCTGTAGATCTTCTTGAACAGATTGTTGAGTGCCGCCTCGCCCTTGGCCTCCTTCTCGTCAATCTTCTCCTCCTCGCTGACCAGCTTATCCCAGTCCTTGGCACGCGTCTTTGTCGGAGCAGCCACTGTCGAAGCGGCAGCTGCCGCCGACTGCTCCAAAGTCTCCCAGCGCACTCCCGTCTCCTTGGCCAGTGTGATTTCAACCTTGGACGGATAGGCCTTGTGCGAGGAGCGCTCCACCACAATGGGGTGCAGCAGCATCACGTCCAGCTCGTAGTCGTCGGCCGTCATGTGCACGCGCTGCCCAGATATCTCCACCGCATAGTGCTTCTCGGCTGCGTTCTTCAGGAGCACGGTGATGACCACCTTGGCCTCCGATTGGTACCAGTCGTGCTTTACAGACATTCCGCTCCCGCTGCAACCAGTGATGTTTCGTCAATTTTAGGTTTTCTGTTTACGGTTTCCTAAAATAAAAAGCTTCCTACGAACTAGAGATGACACAGCCAGTGCTGCCACCTTAGCAAATAAATTCCACAAATCTGGCTCTTTTTTTGTAGCAGTTCTAGCTACAATACTAGAATTTCTTGTAAGTGTATTTTTATATTTGATTGCTTCGCATGCTGTAGTACCCACAAATATTTTGCACTTTTTTAACAAATCTCCTTATTGAGATCTATTATGAAGGAAATGAGTTGTTTTTCTAAAAATATGAAGTTTTTTATAAGAAAACTTAAGGTAAAAACATATGTAAAAATGATAAATTATTTTTTTTGTTAACATACTCGATGGATATCCACTTAATCCTATATAAAAGTAAATTTATCGCTTTATAGTCAATTCACACTAGGCTCCATCCCCCATCTACCGTCCACCGTCTAAGATGACACCGTCTGAGCTTCACGTTCCATATATATTTTCGTTTCAAATTTTCTCAAAATATTCCATCATCACTTTGTGATGTTCCTATCTCGGCTATTTCAATCAGTTTTAGACATGTAAATATCAGATATCCCTTCCCGTCGTAATACCACAAGAATCCCTAAAAGTGGATTTTTGCAAGTTACGGTCACATACGATCTACGCTTTTTCGGTCTCTTTTCTGGAAGCCGTGCTCGAGTGCAGTTCAACTTTTGCAAGTATCTGTGACGATCAGTCAATTATTTCCGAAAAACTACTGCCAACCAAAAACAAAAGCTAAATCGAAGTATATTCAAATATATTGTTATTTGTTGTTTCAAACACAAATAGCTGACTTTACTCTCTTCTTTTCTACCTCTACCTTTTAATCTTATTGTCTTATTTTAGTTCTCAGTCGGCGCCGCTGCAAATCACGCACAGTATGCACAAAAGAGAACAGAAGAATCACTGCAGACAAATTGTAATTGTGTGACTAGATTTAGCCTTTTTAGCGTTAAATAGCTAATTTTTTAGGTTTTTTTTTTTACCATATTACAATATATCTTAGCTTTTTTATCTTCTCATATCTAGACATAAAGTGTTCAATTTTTACTCGAGTGCGAGTGAGTTGATAATTGTGTGGATTATCCCTAAGATGGTGCGTGGAATTTTATGTTGCCTTTTATAATAAAAATTAAATTTTTTTTTATAATTTTGAGTAAGAACTTACTTATTTTTTAAACAACTAAATATATATATTTTATTGCTAAATTATTTTAGCATTTATTTTATTTTATTTTATTTTTTATTTATTTTAGCATTATCGGCAGATCTAATAAAAGTTTTTCGACTTTTTTTTAAATTTAATTTAATATTTATATATTAATTTAATTTAATATAAACTGCATCGCAAACTACGGTTCTTAGAAATATAAATGATTCTTTGCGGTCCGTTCCGCGGTGGTACAGCTGCTTCAGCTCCTCCAGCTCCTGACGCACGTTCGGATCACTGGATGTCGTCGTGCTGAACGGATCCAGATCTGCAGCAGCCGATGAGCTCCCGTCCAGCACCGATGAAGCAGCAGCCGATGTGGTCGGCCCGTCCAGCACCGATGCAGCAGCGACAGCAGGAACAGCAGCAGCAGCGACTGATGGGCATGGCACCTTGACTACAATAGGGCCAGACTGCAGACTCTGCAGGGCCGAGGCGACGCCCAAATCAGCAGTCACCTCAACAGTCGGCCGACTTCCATGCCCAGGAGCAAGAGCTCTCAACTGGGAATGGTCGTCTAGGACAAACCCCACAGAGCTCAACACGGAGGAGTTTTCTCCAAAATTGAGTTCTGTGGAGTTGTCCTGCAGCCGACGTGTTGAGTTGGCTGCTGGACGCCACTCACGACCCTGCCCGCTCGGGTGCGCCTTCCTGTCACCGAAGAGGTTGAGAATCTCTTCTGCAACTCCGGAAACCGCCACTTCCTCCATGACCGTGGACGGGAGGGACGCGCCGGTCGCCAGGAGACGTGCTAAGTCCCGCAAGAGACTGTGCTTCCCCGCCCGGACCAGCTTCCTGGCCAACTCTGTTGGGAAAACAGGTTCCGAGGAACTTGTTTCCGGGTGGCCGTTTGCTATAGAAGCAATTGATGCTGAGATGGACGCTGCGATGGACACACCAAGGTCCTTGCAGGCATTTATGGCTTCTATTTTAGGATCCATATCGGCACAATATCACACAAATCACAATAGACGCTCTGCAGATAGACTTGCCATGTTCAAAATTTGTAAATTTGGGAAAACAGGTTCCGAGGAACTTGTTTCCGGGTGGCCGTTTGCTATAGAAGTAATTGATGCTGAGATGGACGCTGCGATGGACACACCAAGGTCCTTGCAGGCATTTATGGCTTCTATTTTAGGATCCATATCGGCACAATATCACAAAAATCACAATAGACGCTCTGCAGATGGACTTGCCATGTTCAAATTTTTTATCGATATGCACATAAAAAACATATTAATATGTAAATGCTTTCAATAAGAATATTCACTAAAATAAGAGAATAAGAGTAAAATATAGGGGTAAAAAGGAAGAGAGTAAAATCAGCTATTTGTGTTTCATAATATTATTTTATTATTATTATTAAAATTTTTTTGTATTTTTTTATTTCATTTTGCTAACCCTCTATTATTTTTATTCTTCTTCAGATGGAATCCCTGTTCTTTAATTATTCCGAGTCTACCGGCGCTCCCTTGGCCCAGAGGGAAAAAATCAGTTTTTAAATATCCATAAATGTAATTGCTTGAATAAAATAAAATAAACAATATAAAATATACTTGATTTATGACATTTTCTATCCATCAATTCTACCTCTCCATTCTACTTGACATGTTTGGGAATAGTAGCGCCACCTGTTTATTAGCACTCAACAACAGGTGGCGCTACTATAATAATAAATAGCAATAAATAAATATAATAATAAATTATATTATAATTGATTTTGTCGATTTAAATAAAACATGCGGTTGGTAATTAATCAATGGTGTTAATGTAAGGTATATTAATATAATATATATTAATATATAATGTATATAATGTATATTTAATATACAAAATAATAAAAATATTTACAAATTATTTTAAAAAATACCATGTCCTATCGAAATTATTTGCGTCCACTTTATTTGCCTCGAAATAATTATTTTTATATATAATATATATATATATATAATATAAACAACATTCAAAAGGTAATTATATACAACAATTTATTGTGTACTATATGATAAGAAGTGGAGTATTTTCAAGTGCATTTTATTCGTGTTTACACTGCTGCACTGTGAAAAATAGTTGTGCCTCTTAATTATAAATAAAAAAAAATTAAATAAAGTATTATGTTTATTTATTTTCATAATAATTATTTCATTTATTTTTATTATCTTTAAGAACTTGGATTAAAAAATTTAAATTAATACATTATTTTTACTCTCTTCAGATGGCCTTTAATAGACTTTGCTATAAGCAGCCGTTCTCGAACGAGGCTGGAAATACAAAGAAGCGGGCTCTCGTCTACGCCAAAAAGTTCGATGGGCAGGAGGACGAAAGCAAGGTCCTTTTCCTAATGAATCGCTTAGGGGAAATAAAATCCCCGTTCTGCCTGCTCATCGACGAGCTCCATTATCACCAGGGTAATAAATGCCTGGCGATAATGGCAGCGAGCGTAGACGGGAGCTTTAATCGCTTCGTCTTCCTACGATGGGTGAGTAAAAATCATAAATATATTTTTATATTTAATTTTAATTAATTTTTAATTTATTTTAAAGTTTAAATCTTCGGACGCCGCTTGCGACAATAATAAAATATTCGAGGCATATAAATCATGCCTCGAAAAATTGTCCGCAACTGGCAACAGGTATTGCGTTGGGGGAGTGGCTGACGGCAACTTCAGCAACGACGGGGTACGCGACTTGGAAAGTACATGTTTGTGGGATTATAGACACTTGGAAAAAATACTGGGAAAGGAATTTGAACAAATAGACGTTATACTTAGACAGGTTTACACAAATACAACATTTACCCCGTACAATTACGAACGAACTTTCGCCCATTACTCTAGACTGATCACCGAGGACGTATTAATGAGGACGGAGACCAAGGACTTGTGTCAACAACAATTAGGGAAAATAAAAAAAGTGTGCGGGCGCTATTTCAGCGTCTCTCAAGAGCCACTTACTCTATTTAACG
Source organism: Drosophila lacteicornis (assembly GCA_008044355.1). Lineage (NCBI taxonomy): Eukaryota > Metazoa > Arthropoda > Insecta > Diptera > Drosophilidae > Drosophila > Drosophila lacteicornis. The sequence continues at coordinate 47,396 of VNKF01009066.1, forward strand.
TAAATAATAACATTCTAGAGACTGCAGGACTGAAACTTAATAATTACGCTGACAAATACGGGTTGGAAAACGGGTACGATGACGAAGACAGACGACGGCTGTGGTTGCTGTCAGCCGCAATGGAGGATATAAAATTACCACGTCCTCCTCCTCCTGCTCCTGCTCCAGCTCCTGAGGATCCCCCGCACGACGCACCTGGTCCTGACAGGCGGAGGACAGGCGGCATGCGAGGCATGCAGAGGCACATGCCCATGTATAGGCGGCCAAAAATCAACATTTTGTCGACAATTTGCATTTTTCTTACAATTCGAAAACAATATGTTGCATTTTGTCGCATACTTCTTAATATATAATTATTAATTGTCTGAACTCGAAAACAAAAAAATATTGAGTGGCAGGCAATCTGAAGAAGAATAAAAATAATAGAGAGGGTCAGAAATATGAAATAAAAAAATTCAAATAATTTTAATAATAATAATAAAATAATATTATGAAACACAAATAGCTGACTTTACTCTCTTCCTTTTTACCCCTATATTTTACTCTTATTCTCTTATTTTAGTGAATATTCTTATTGAAAGCATTTACATATTATTGTGATTTGTGTGATATTGTGTCGATATGGATCGGAAAATAGAAGCTATAAATGCCTGCAAGGACCTTGGTGTATCCATCGCAGCATCAATTGCTTCTATAGCAAACGGCCACCCGGAAACAAGTTCCTCGGAACCTGTTTTCCCAACAGAGTTGGCCAGGAAGCTGGTCCGGGCGGGGAAGTACAGTCTCTTGCGGGACTTAGCACGTCTCCTGGAGACCGGCGCCTCCCTCTCGGCCAGACTAATGGTGGAAGTGGCGGAAGTGGAATGTGCAGGCGAGATTTTGGACCTCTTCAGTGAGAGGAAGGCACACCCGAGCGGGCAGGGTCGTGAGTGGCGTCCAGCAGCCAACTCAACAGGTCGGCTGCAGGACAACTGCACAGAACTCAATTTTGGAGAAAACTCCTCCTTGTTGAGCTCTGTGGGGTTTGTCCTAGACGACCATTCCCAGTTGAGAGCTCTTGCTCTTGCACCAGGCTTCAGGGGCTGTACGGCAGCACAACCTTCCCTACGCACAAATGCGCAGATAGGTGCATCTACGCCTGCTTCTGCGGCCACATGTCACCTTCGCTGGGGTTCATGCACCGGCATGACGTCGAGTTCCACAAGGGACAGAAGCGCAAGGAAAAGGACAGAAGGGTTAAAAAGCCCCGGCCGATGGTGAACACCACAGGTGCATTACTGGATGCAACTATCGGCGGGGTTAACGAAACCAAGGACTTGTAGCATGGCTGTAAGTATAATATAAACTTACATTTTATTTAAGCTTTAACATTTTTGTCTTTTACAGGACTTTCGTGCTTGCAGGGAGGACGCGGTGGCGTCGAGGAGAATCGGCCCTTTTCAGGGCCAAAGAACATACAAAGGTCCTAGCCATTCAACGTAAACTCGTTGAATTGAAAAAATAAAATCTCTTTGTAATAATGTGATAATGTTAGGTAGATTTAATATGGGAAAGAGAGAAAGAAGTAGTAGAAGAAGAAATTAATCTTGATTTATTAATCTCAGATTTCGCACGCGCCTTTTGTGATCCTCCGAACCAATATATTTCGCAAATAATATAAGCAACATTTTAAAGGTAATTATAATATAACATTTATTATATAAAATTATATTATAAAAAGTGGAATATATTCAAGTGCATTTTATTCGTATTTACACTGCTGCACTGTGAAAAATAGTTGGTCCTATTTTTTCAGCCTTTAGCAAAAAATTAAATAATAATTAAAATTAATTAAATTAATTAATTAAATATTATATATTTATTTTGATAATAATTATTTTATTTATTTTTATTATCTTAGTTTCTAAAACTATATATTAAAATTAATACCTTATTTTTTTCTCTTTCAAGATGGCCTTTAAAAACCTATGCCAAAATCGGCCGTTTTCCAATCAGGCTGGAGACACCAAGAACCGCGCCCTTGTCTACGCACGCAAGTTCGATGAGCAGGAGGACCAAAGCGTGAACTTTTTCTCCTTGAGCGGCTGGAGGACATCAAATCGCCGTTTTGCCTGCTCATCGACGAGCTCCATTACCACCGGGATAATAAATGCCTGGCGGTAATGGCAGCGAGCGTAGACGGGAGCTTCAATCGGTTCAACTTCCTAAGATGGGTTTTTATTTTATTAGATTTAAATTAATTTTTTAATTATTTCAAATCTACCACCACCCGTTGCTCCAAAACCCAAATATTTAAGGCATATAATTTATGTCTCCAATCAATAGCCGCAACTGGCAATCGGTTTTGTATTGAAGAAGTGGCTGACGGCAACTTCAGCAACGACGGGATACGCTACTTGGACAGCACAATATTGTGGGAGTATAGACATTTAGAATCAGTACAGGGGAAGTAGTTCGAACAAATTGACGTTATACTGAGTTTACCCAGGACAATTACGAACGAACTTTCGCCCTCTACTCCAAAAGACATGTATCAGACCAAAGACTTGTATCAACAACAATTAGGGAAAATACAACAGGTGTGCGGGCGCTTTTTCAGCGTCTCTCATAAGCCAATTGCTCTATTTAACGTTAACAATAATATTTTAGAGACTGCTGGACTGAAACTTAACAATTCCGCTGACACATACGGGGTGCAAAACGGGTACGGTCCGAAGCAGACGACGGCTGTGGTTGCTGTCAGCCGCAATGGAAAACATCAAATTTCCACCTCCTCATCCTCCTCCTACCTGGTCCAGACAGACGGGGAGGAACCTGAGAAGACTGCTTTATACAATAGGACGGAGGAGAGGGCGATCAGGGGCAGACTCAGAACTGAGCTACGAGAGAGACTCCCAACTCTACTGCTCTACAATCTAGGCCTACAGGGTCTCCAACACCTGAGAGATGGGGAGAAACCTACATAAATTTGTATAAGAAAAGGTATGCACATGGCCTGACACCCCGTGACCAGATCGCGAATCCATGAAAGGTCAACCAATTGGAATACAAAGGATTATAATACCAGACTTTGAAGGGGACAAGGAGTTTGAGAGCAGAAAGGAAAAAAGAAGAAGAAAAGAAAAGAAAGTGCTGCGGCTAATGCTGAAAGAGCGCTACTATCTGCTCAAAACCTTGAGCGGAAACATGGGGAAGCTAGATCCGCTTGGGAAGACCCTATATTTTACTCTTATTCTCTTATTTTAGTGAATATTCTTATTGAAAGCATTTACATATTAATGTTTTTTATGTGCATATCGATAAAAATTCAAAAAAAATTAGGGCATGTTGAAACAATTTAGGTCCACCCTAAATTTTGAACATTGCAAGTCTATCTGCAAAGCGTCTATTGTGATTTGTGTGATATTGTGTCGATATGGATCGGAAAATAGAAGCTATAAATGCCTGCAAGGACCTTGGTGTATCCATCGCAGCATCAATTGCTTCTATAGCAAACGGCCACCCGGAAACAAGTTCCTCGGAACCTGTTTTCCCAACAGAGTTGGCCAGGAAGCTGGTCCGGGCGGGGAAGCACAGTCTCTTGCGGGACTTAGCACGTCTCCTGGAGACCGGCGCCTCCCTCTCGGCCAGACTAATGGTGGAAGTGGCGGAAGTGGAATGTGCAGGCGAGATTTTGGACCTCTTCAGTGAGAGGAAGGC
>VNKF01009087.1:0-51122 GCA_008044355.1 Drosophila lacteicornis
AATCACTCGAGTACCGTTTTCTCTGTTTTCCATTTAAAGCACTGTATTTGAGAATCCGTCTTCCTCTTCTCTCTTTGTCTCGTTGTTTCGTTGTCTCTTTGTGTCCACAAAGGCGCTTATTAAAAATATAAAGAGAGTGCCCCGAGACCCCATGAAGAGGTGCCGAAAAGTATGCAACCTTTTCGGGATTCCAACGGGAGAATGGAGTACATTTTTTGCAGCATACCTTTGGGCATATTTTCAAGGGATTTAAATTCAAAAGAACTAAAAAAAGTCATTTTAATAAGGGAGAATGCTTGCGAGAGTGGTATAAGCTTAAATATATATAAATATATTATATATATTGAGCATACTTTTAGAATTATTTAACCAATAATTAAAATAATCACCTACTTAGTATAAAACTAGCTGAAATATTTATTTTCTTAGCTATACGATTTAAAATGCCGTGAATGTCCTATTATTAGCCCCAACTTACATTATTTTGGATCCTTTAAAGCTTATATTCTGATTTATTTGTAATCCCCTCAGACTCGGCACATTTTTCGCCACATTTTCTCTATAATCTGCAAAAATCGTGTTAAGAACAATTCCCCTTTTCAGGCTCTTTAAGCAAACAAAAAAATACAAAATTTGTATCAGCTCGAAATGCGTTCAACGAACTCTGGGCCAAGAGGCATAAAAGGGGCGTGGCGCCGCGCGGCTTTGCTGGGCGGTAAAAATCGCCTGCAGTTTTTCGAAAAGCTTGGTAATATGAAAATTGCACTGGCTGTTAACCCTATTTGCAGTTGCTTTTGTGCCATAAGCCCCCCCTCTCGCGCCCAACATTCACCCCTTAACCCTGCTTGGCCCCCTATGTTCTTGTTGCTGTTGCTGTTGCTGTTGTTGTTTATGCTGATTTCGTATCATCAGAGATTTCAGCTTGATGGCCTGTCAGGCTTTGAAATGCAAGCTGGCAGAGTGAGCGAGTGCGAGCTATTTGTGCACTAAAAAAAATCATTTATTATACATTTTAAGGTGTTAAGAAGAGAGAAATAGGCTGTATTACTTTTTGTTTAAAAATAACAGGCCTGAGGGTTCTAAAGGAAATTAATTTCGTCGTGAAAACTGGTACAAATTCTTTCATTTGTTTATAAAATTAAAATTTCACATTTAAACAGAGCTTTTAGCTTGCATTTATTAATTTAAATTTACAACAATTACTTGCTTCTTATTTATCAACAATATTTTGTAAAATTCAATATTACATATATTCTATTTATTATATTTAAAACCCCTTTTTCTCAGTGCATCCATTGGGGGCAAAAAGTGTAGCATACTTTTCAGCGCTGCCTGATTATATGAAGCCCAGCAGTAAAACAGGGGCGTACTGCAGGAGGGGCACTCAGCCGGTGGAGATGCAGCAAGTGTGGACGAATGTGATGCAGCTCCTGGAGGAGCAAGGGGCTTGTGTGTGAGGGGCAGGGTATGTGTGGAGCCCCGGCAACTGACAGCAGTGCAAGGGGGTGCATAGGGGACGGGGGAAAGTTGCATGCGTGCATCCTCCGGTAACAAAAAAAAAAATATATATATAGAAAAAACCTACCGTCTACCATCAGAAGACCCAGGTTTCGTATTATCTTTGGCCAGCGGCGTGTAAATCATTTTGTATGCATTAAATCGTCTTCCGCCTGTTAGGTCCCGCCCCTCTATCCCCCCCCCCGACAGCCGAGACGCCCCTGAGCTACCTCATTTATATACATAGATTTTTCTAGCTGCAACGTTTTTTTCCCATCTTCGCTTTTCGTGTTAATTTTTAACCAAATCTAAATTAGTTACGCATGTGTGCCGCTAATTTAGTGAAAACTAAAATGCACAAAAACCTGGCAAACCCCTGAGTATTATCTGTGTGTGAAGTGCAGGAAAAATGCCAAAGAGAAATCAGAAACAGGATAGCCAAGCTGTGGAAATTTTGAGGATTTTTCAGGCTATAAATGCCAAGAAAATGGCAATAACTGGTGGGATACTTTCTTCTTTTAATTTAATATATTTAAAATATATTTAAGCAACAGATGGGTAAGTGAAATAATTATTTAAACATTCAAAGTCAAAGAAGAAAATATTCAGTCAATTTTTAAGGCTTAAAATGAAAGTAGTAGGAAAAACCTTTTACTAAGTATTATTAAAACAATACGTCTCACTTTGTTCTTTAATACTTAAATAGAGGACACTTTTTTAAGCAGTCTTAAGTCTTAAAAATTATTTTATTTTATTTTATTTCTATATTTAAACCTGCTCTTAACCTGTCAGCGAACTTTAAAGACTGAACTAAAACTATTTCCCAAGGAGGAGCACGACCCAGGCGATGCAGAGATAACCGGAAATGCCTTGCAGACGCAGAGGACTTTCCACTATTTCCGGGGAAAATAAAGGAACCACACACACACACACACACACACAGAGAGTCAGGCAGGACACTTTAATAAAGACAAATGCCAAATTGCTTGTGGCAGCATTTGACCTGAACTTTTCGGAGAGCTTGCCGGCTCCGGCAAGTTTATTAATGTTTGACCAAAAGAAGAGAAGACCTCCGCCCGGAAAACCTCCGGCGGAAAAACCTCGGAGAAAACATTTGCGGTGTGCGTGTGTCAACTGCTTTTGCTAATTTGTCTCCAAGGAAATCATCGCTGGGTTTTGGGGCTACTTTTTTTTGTTTCTTGTTTATTTTTTTTTATTATGTTTGTTTTGAATATGTTCGCCTTTTATGGTCCGGAAATTTTCACCAGCAAAAAATCATTATAATTTGGAGCGAAATTTGTTGGAAAAGTTGGAAATTAATTATGTGAAAGGAAAGCGGAAGAGGAACAGGAAAAGGTGGCGGCGGGCCGGGCTGGGCATTTATTTCGTGTCGTTGAATCTTTGCTGCTTTTTATTTTGTTTTTGTTTTGAGGTTTTCTTGTTGTTTTTTTTTTTTCTATTAGAGGTATTTTAGGAGGGTAAGTTAGAGATATATGTTCATAAATGTTTATTACAAATTTCTTAATTATTTTTCCAAATCTAACAAATCTTAGAAGGTTCATCTTAACACCTTTAGTATTTATTCTTAAAATATTCAATTTCTTTGAGTATCATGTTGTTACTCAATCCGTAGTTGTTATTTATTATCCTCATGGTTGTTTTTTTTCGCTTGATGTTTCTCTTTGATTGCCGAACTGTTCGCTTATTAATTTATTAATTCTGTTGTCAGCGAAAGGCCCGCGAAAATGTCCTTTTCTTCCTGCCCCGGCCCGTGTTGTTGTTAATTACATGAAAATTGCCAGAAGTTTCACAGCTTGTGCGTAAGCAAATGTGATTTCCAATCCTTTATTGCGCTCAGTGTGCGTGTGTGTGCGGCTTGAATCAATTTAAATTTATGTGCCAGTGTGAGTGGCTGGCTGGCTGGCTGGATGGCCTTTTGTGTGAGTGAGTGAGTGAGTGAGTGAGTGAGGCCAGCATTCATATGCATATTTTATGTTTGGTAGTTTATTTATGGGAAAACGTTTATACAACCGCCGGGCAGTGGCCCCTCCCCCATTGGGTTTGTTGGGTACACAATCAGACATGGGTATAGTGACACTTTTGGCCTTTTGAAGTACTTGACCATTGGCCAAGCTTGTCACTGCTTAGCGCGGGATTTTGTGGGGGAAATAAGAGCGAGTATTTTGGGGACATAAAAGGCAAGCTCTCCCAGATCAATTAGGTAAGGACTTTGTGGTTAAAAAGTGGGGGAAAGATTTTAAAAATAATTTTGTATGCAGTGGAAAAGTTTATTTGAATTATTTACTGTCAAAAGATATCAAAAAATATTGAATTAAACATATTATGTATTTTAATTAATTATTATTATAATATTAAGCTGTATAAAAATATGTTAAACACTTTAAACACTTGATATATACAATTTTGAATTTATTTTATTTTTGTTAATGCAATTAATAATTTAATATATATATGAGTTTTATATCAGTTCAAATATTAATTATTTTACACATTATTTAAAGCATTTTCAGCATTCGAACCCTTTTTATTTTAATATTTAACACATTCCTTTATTAAATCAACTTAATATCTAGTTTAATTATGAATAGAAAATATTTTAAATTAAGATTATATATATTGAATACAGTTTTGGGTTGCTTAAATAACTGAATATACATCCTCTACATCTTTCTCTTTATTTCCCCAAAAAACTCCTTGGCCAGGGTTTCCTTTTAAGCACGAACATCCCATTGAGCAGGAGTTCGTTACTCACATGTCAAGTTAGGCCAGGTTACACCCTCGGAGGAAGACCTTTCCGTGTGGCGTGTTGAGTGCCTAATAAAATCATAAAATAGCAGGTGTTTAGCGCGCCACAAAACGCCCAAAAGGACAAGCCGAAAAAAGAGACACATACACGGTGAACAAAAACGGGGGCCCTCCATAACATATGTACATATGTATGTAGATACATAGATATAATGGCCACCCAGCGTCATATTTGGTATTATTAATAACCCTTTTTCTAAATGAAATTTTGTGGCAGAAAACATTTCGCTTGTCATTTTGCCAAGGCGAAACGAATGACACAAGTACATCACACAGAACCCCCAGACACATCGCCACACATCTGGCTATATATATATTTATATATATGTACATATAATACATATATACATATATACCTACCTAATCTGCCCTTTTAATACCTTGGTTTAGGGCATTTCGAACTGGTTAAGTGAAATGATCTTAAGACTATTATAAGTGATAGTTTCCTTGGATTAGATCCTTGCAAGATATAAAGTTGTACGTATATTAAATTCCAATTCTTGGTATTACTTAAATTATTGTTAAATAAAAACCGATTATATTTTTACTATTGAAACAAATATTTTTTATTGCATTTCAAGTCTTTTATTACAATGAATAAAAATAGAATAGAATATCAAGGCTCTATTATCTATAGTAATATTATTTTTACTAATATTCCTATTACTATTATATATATTATTATAAATATGTAATCAATTATATTTATTAGTTTTATTTAAGATAAGATTATTTAAATCATTTAAACAAATATATTCCTGTTTTTCGCCATATTTTAAACCTTTTATAAATTATATTAACATAATAAGCCTTTTTTATTGTTCCTCCACATATAGTATATTTCCAGGGTATCGTTAGCCTCGTTACACATAACCCTGAGACTGTTGTTAGTTAGTTAGTTAGTTAGTTACCCTCTGATCCGCCTCCTCCCTCCCCTCCTGCCCTTTGGTCGCCACTCTTTTGACAGGATGTTTTTGGCGCTTCGATTCCGAAGCGCTGCGGTGGTGGGAAAATGCAAGGGGAAATGGCTGAAATGGCTGAAAGCCTATGAAAAATGATGTATATCATGGTGGGAAGGGGGGAGGGGCAACAAAGGAGGTGCCTGGCACCGTTTCTCATGTCGAGTGGCTTTCATAGAAGTATTAGTAGGGGAACACAGGCAGAAAAAATACAAGGTGTATTGGGAAATTAATATAAATATTATATTAGGTAACATTCAATAAAAAACATGCTGCAAATGGATAATTTCTTAAAATTCAATTTATTTCCACAGATTTTGCTGACTTGTTTTGTAAAAAATTAATGTTTAGATTAAAATTTATAGTTATGCTTCAATTTCCATAAGTTCTGCTATTATCCAAAACATCTTGACACCTTTTAGCTCCATTAAAAAATTGAAATAAATTATTATGATGAAAAATGAATATTTTCCTACCAGCTTCTCTCAGTGCATGTGAGTGTGTGTTTGGGCGAGTGTCTATGTGTGGCATGTCATACATTTTTCGTTCGTTTGTTAATTGAAAAATGTTGCCTACATCAGGGAGTAAGTGAAAGAGTGGTGGGATGGGGAAGGGAGGGGGTTGGCAGGAGATGCCGGGCACACATCATCAAAACTTGTCAAAGCCACACCCCCCGAACCAGCCGCCGTTGACCCCTGAACCCCTGGCCCTCCTTTCCATGTGCCGAAAACATGTCTTGGAAATTATAATTTATAGCTCGTCGCTGGCCGCCTTCGTTGGCAGCTTTCAGTCTGATTTTATTTTTTTTTATAGAACCATGCTCCATGAAGAGCATAATGAGGACAAAGTAAATAAGCTAAGGAGGTGGGCAAGCTTTGCTGAAATATTGTTAAAATAAGGAATAAAGAACAGCACTTCCACAGGGCTATTATTGCCACTACTACTTACTTTAGTGATAGGAAAATTCCCTTTTTTGTGTTATTTAATGAAAACAAACTTGTGTAGCAATTTATGAATCATTTACATTAAGATAAGACTTTGAAATAATTGCACATATTTTTATTTAAATTAATTATATTATTATTATTAGGTATTTGTAATTATTTATATATCTTCCTTGTAGATATTTAAAATAAAAAGGAGTTCTTAAAGTTTTTTATAAAAATGTGAATAAAAAATGCTGCAAAGAGCATATTCTTTCATATTAAAAACCTGTACATTATTCTTATACTATTACTATACTTTTAATTACTTTTTTATTGAAGAGAATCACATTATTTTTTATATATTATTTTTTTATTGAAGAGAATCACATTATTATTTATATTATTAATTTATTTTAATAATTTTTAATATTTTTAGGGAAAACCTAAACCTATGTACATTATTTTCATGTTTTTGTTTAAGTTTTCAAATATTTTAATTATATTTTTACCTTTATTAAAGCTCTTTAAATATATAATAATTTCGTCCCTATTATCAATTGTATTTTGAACAATTTACCATTATTATTTTTCTAAAGAGCATCACGGAAATACTGTTTAAAATTTTGCCTTTCCTGCTACTTAAGACATTGGCCGGAAATTGAAAATTCCCATAGGTGGGCGCGGGCGCTATACTATATGCCGCTATGTGTGGCGCCTCTTCAATATTTACATAGATTTATTTATATGTACATATATGTATAGGGAGTACATACATCGCTGCAGGCTGCTTAATTAATTAGAAATATGCAGCACAGCAAATTGGCTGGCAAAGATGCGGCAAGAGGGAAAACTACTATCCCCTCCTGTTAACCGCAGCATCCTTGATACATCTCTCTTAGCCGCCCCCCCGTAATCCGCCGCCTCTGCCACTTTCCGGCGTTTTAAAAAGTGCAAACTGCATGTCACTAATATCTTTTCTAGTGCCAGACTGAGAGGGCTATCGCTGGCGTTCTCCCTTTCGCTCTTATATCCTTGAAAGCACAGAGGGAAATAAATATATTTAATTAAAATAAAGAATTAATTCCTGGCGAGCTGAATCTCAAATAATATTAGTATCTAAGCTCCCATAAACTCACAAATTAATTAAATTTATACGGAAGAAAATATGAATTAATCAAATATATATGAATTTAATAATATTAAAATCTCATTAATAAGCAAACTTGAAATAAAAATGAATATTTAACGTATATTCTTACGAATTTCGACCTGATTTCTCACAGTGTTTGCTGGCTTGTTTGTGTGTGTGGCCTGGAAATTAATTAGCAACGGAAATTGCGCTAATAAACTAACAAATTTACGAGCTACATTCACGCCAGTCCAGCCCCCAAATGCCTTCGTCTCCGTCTCTCTGCCTCCGCCTTTGCCTCCGCCCCTTAGCCACGCCTTCTTGTCTCTGGGCCAGGCCCTGATGCTGTTGCCAATGCCGATGGCTTTCCTTGCTGGCTTTTCCCTTTTGCCTTTGCGCTTTTCCCACGCCGGAAACACTGAAGTGGCCATCATTAGGAGGCAACGAAAGTAGAAAACGAGAAACAAAGTCAAGTGAAAACAGATGGAAAACCTGCGGTGTTAAGTTAGAATTTTATAATGCTACTCATTTTTAAATTCAAGAAAAATATTAATGTATAATAATAGCAAGATATTAAGTTTTAGTTTACAAAGAAGGCTATTTATTATTATTTACTATGCTTTTTTTTTGCAGCTTATTCTTATATTTATGTTTTTATTAAACATATTTATTCAAGCCAAAGCAGACTTGATTAGCTTTTTCGATTCCTTTACCTACATAGATTCAAAAATTAAAAAAAAAAAAAATTATAGAATAAAATACCATTATAAAATAATAACCAACCTTCCCAAAAAAATAGAAATAATATAAAAAGGATGGAAATAACTATACAATATATACATCTATATATCCATTTTATTTTGTTTATCTATATAAAAATAAAAACAATAAATGTGCACCGAAAGCGGGCGAAAATAACAAGATCGGCCACAAAAATGGAAATCAAATAATTTAAATCGCATTTCCGCTTTGGCTGCCACAAACAGCCGCAAAAATAAAGCCCCAGCAATCGAGTAGAAATAAAACTATATGAATATCCAGCATATATACCTGTGGAGTGGGGGTTTCATCTGGGGAAAAGTGAAAACAGTACGCTTATTCCATTGTTTTTCTCTATTTTCTTTTTTTTTTTTTTGGCTGCCAGTCAGCGAATTGTATGAAAATACACACACATGAGTGTGCAGCGTGTCCTTCTGCTCCTTCCGCTGCCAATGTGGTGCACGCCCCCTTGGGCAGTCACCTGCTGACAGCAGGAATCCTTTGCAGGACCAACGCATCGTTGACTTTAAGCAAGCGAGCAAAACGGAAGGGGGGTATGTGTCAGAGGGGGGGAGAGGGAAAAACTAGGAGAATTCTGGAAAAAGCGGCAAAAGCGCCCGAAAGTGGATAACACGCTCAACACGATTTTCTATGGGTGCGACGGGGTGGGGATGAGCGCCAACGAGAGTGACAGATGTTTCTGGTATTTTCTGGGGACTTCCTAAAAAGGACACAACAGCAGCCGGAAAGGCCTGTGCCGGAACATTGGTGGGGATATATCGAAAAAGTGCCAGAATCCACTATGAAATGGGAAGCAAAAATAAAACATAAAGCATTCACAAATAGAATGACTTCATCGAAGCCAGGGACTTCTCAGAATATTGGGGAAAAGCTGGAGTTTCAAGGAACATTTATATAAGCAATATTTTTACATCAATTTTTTTTTTATGTGTTAGGTTAATTCTATTCCTTGAAAGTATCTTTAATTTTGTTCCGGAACGTATACTTTTTTGGTTCACCTGCCGCTAGCCACTGGCTTTTTCTAAGCTCTCTCTGTTAGCCCAATTTTAATCTCCATCCCATTTTTTTTTTTTTTTTTTTTTTTTTGGCTTTTTCCGCTCATCTGCATGCGCAAATGCAATTTCACATTCAGAGTTTCCAAGTTGCATTCGGAATTTCGTTTATTCGCTTTCTATTATGCCGCTGGTAATGCGCTCCAGGTGATGGATGGCAATTTTCCCACTCCCTGGAATTTTTATGGTTTTTTTTTTTATTTGAAATCAAGCTTGGAACTTGGAAATAATTTATAAATCAATTAGAAAACAAAATTTTATGTGACTGGTATAAAGTCTATATGCGAATGCTTAACGTAAATAAAAGTAACTTTGAAAAATGGTTTGAAATCCCTTAAAAAATGTGTCTAAAAGTATGCAATACATATTTTAAGGCACCGAATTCAGTGTTTATCTTTTTTCTTACGATATAACATTTTGTAGCTTAGTTTTTGAAACCATTTTAAAAAATGTCGAATGATTTGTGTATTTTAAAAAAATATCCTAGGTAAGAAAATATTTAAATTCTGGAATTGTGCTTATAATAGGGCATTATTTTATTTAATATACTGACTTAAATATAATGACTTAAATTAACCAATTAAACTTAACTTTAATTAATATAATGACTTAAATTTAACGACTTAAATTAACCAAAAACATTATTACAATAAAAGTTTGCCTTAAATTTAAACGTCTTTAAAATTGTATTAATATTTTTGTCGTAACCCTGATTATTCCATTGATTTACCTTCTGCTCTCCCCCAACATTTTTATTGTTGCTGTATAATTTTTCGTGAAGCAGCCCCCGGACAGGGGCAAGAACAACAAGGATATGTACCCCCCCCCCCCCCCCCCTCGTAGCGCCCCTTTACCAGAACCCCTCAGCATATTATGAAGTAAACATCGGCTTCGTTTATACAACTGTTGCCAATCTGAGTCGCGTTCCCAACGACATTGCCGCCGAAGGCGAAATATTACCTTTCCGCTGCTGCCCCCTTTTTAACCGCCACCCCTGGCATATTCCCACCCCCTCTACATACTACGCCCCATCCTGTATCACTCAAGCCCCCGAGGGTCGCTTCAATCACAAAAGCAAGGCTACTTTTTATGCCACGTGGTTGTGCGATTTTCCTCTTTTTGTTTTGAATTTCTTAAATTTAATTTTTTTTGTATTTACATTCCATTTTTGGCAAATTTTTTATTCTAATATATATGTTTTTTGTGCGTTATTTTAACAGTTTTCCAAGTGGTTTTTCCTCAAAAGAGTTTGATTTAAAGTGTGGTCAAGGTAAAGTCATAAATATATAAAGTCAGAGTCCCCTTTGAGTATCAGGATCACCTTGTAAGCTCCCTAAACTTAAGACCCTTTTTCATGCGCAACATCCTGGTGAAAATTGCCTATAAAAATAACACAAGTTTTCCTTCTGCTCTTTCGCTGTTACTACAGTATATCCTCAGTATTTCTTTCGTTCTTTCTTTCGTTTTTTTTTTTTTGTGTGCTGGCCCCAATCTTTGCCTTGTTTCTTATTACGTTGGCAATTTGGCAATTGCATTGGCATTGGCAGGACAAAAGGATTCGGTGCAAGGATTGTTTGCTCACTTCGTTGTCAGCGATTTGCATATCGTTGTTTTGTTATTTTGCTGCACTTTTTGCCCCCCCCTTCATATTGCTGCCATTGTTCAGATTCTTATTTTTCTAGATGCACTGCAAAAGAGTATTGGGTATGAGATATTATTAGAAAATTAAATAATAATCAGATTACAAAAGTCAAAGTATTTTATTTGAAATGAGGGTGTTGGTTATAAATTATAACTTATAATTATTTCGATGATACAGCAGTGTTTAGAGTGCTTGCTCTATTTCTCTCTCTCTCTCTCTCTCTCTCTCTTCCAAGCTTTGCCTGCAATGTACAAGCCATAGCGAAGGAGAGAGTTTCTTGTTAGCTGCACTCTGAGAGAGCTTTGGATTTTTTTCTCTTCGATTAAGAGAAAGAGGCCGCCCTTTTTAGTTTATTTTCTTGTGCTCTGACTATTATAAATTATTTATTAGTTATATTTTTTTTGCAGTGCATTAATGCAGCCACTGTTGTTTTTGTTGCCAGTGCTGCTGTGTCCATGCAGTAAACAGTTTTATTGCTGGCCTCCATTTGCGCTGTGGTCTCCGTCTGCAGTCTCCTGTCCCCTGTCCTGCTCCCTCCTTATTGCCCCGTCTCTGTCTGTGGTTTGTGTGTGTGTGCCCCTGTCTCTTTTGTCTCATCATTTCCGCATTCGACAGACGGCAGACGGCAGACGGCAGACGGCAGACGTGACTCAAAAATGCTTGACAAAGGGGGAAAAGTGCGGGCGCCGCCTCAGTTGCCAAAATTGTATTGCATAATATGCCTTGACATCAGCACAAACAACAACAACACAACAAAATGGGGAAAATGGGAAGGGCTTTCCCGAGGAAAACCCCTTGCTGACTGCTGCACTTCCGCTCTCAACGTTTTACACTTCAATTATCTTCAATTTTGCAGGGCGAATGTCTCAAGAACAATGGCCCTGCTGATTGGAATTCTTTAACTCGCTGCATGTGCTTGGAAAAGGCCCTTTTCCTTTTTCCCATCCCCGTTTTCCCACCATTTTCTCCAGCAAGTGTTCCATCTGCCTCTTGCACAGTAAGAAAATAATAAATATATTCAAATAAATAATAAATAAACGGTGGGAAAACTCAAAGGATGCTAGTTACATTTTTTTTTTAAATAACTTTTATCTCAATAAGTAATTGTAAATTAATTGTAAGCCTATTTAATACTCTTTAAATATTTATTAGTTAATAGAATAATATTTATATATTATTTGAAAAGCAACTTAGGTACAGGTAAATAAGTAAATATTCTCTGCCGTTTTCCTCTGTGCGAGAATGATATTGGACAGACCTGCAAGACAGTTACAAATGCGACAACATTGTTGCCCTTTAGACTAAAACCTATCTCTCCGAACCCCTCAAGTAAAAATAGGGGTAAATCGAACTGACGCAATGGCGTCTTGCTGATGGCATTCACTTTATTTTCGGTCGCTTCTCCAGTATTTCTCACATTGTTTTTCTTGTTTTCTTGTTTTCATTTTCTTTTTTTTCCTTTTTTTTCTTTTTGTCTCTTTTCTGGTTCTATTTTGTTGCAATTGTGTGCGAATTTGTTGCAATTTGATTTTCTATTATCGAATAATTTGTGAACATTTTCGCAACGAAAAGATCACTAGGGAAAAATAGATTGGTTTTACAATGGAGTGGAACAAAGTAAGAGAATTGTTTTCAATTGAATAGAATTATTGAAAATATTCGGAAAAATATTAGAAAGTTGAGGATTATCAAGCTCTCAGTATGGGCGGTGTTTAATGTATATTTTGTAATAATAATCTTCTAAAAAAAAATTAATAATCTAAATAAAACTTTGGGGTATTTTTCAGGTTTTTTCATAATTTAAATTTTTACTGATAATTATGTTTAATAAAAACCAAATACTTATTTATCTTGCTCTGAGCTCCAATTAAATCCTTAATGAATGGAAGCAACAATTTAGTATCATAATACCATAATAAGCCACATATGTAAGCCAAATCCTTCTATATACCATTAATGTATAGAAGATGGCCTACTTAAACGTTTGTTTAATACTTAAAAACTATATATTAAACACTTTTCATTGTAATGTCATAGCACCATTACCTGCAATATATGTGAAATATAATATTTTAGAAATAATAACTGTTTAGAAGGGGCCTATTTATTATTTTTTCAATTTCTTATGACTGATAATAATATTTAACACTTACCAATGTAGTGTCATAATACCACAATCAACCATATACGTAAAAGAAAACCATTTAAAGACCTTAAATGTTTGGAAAATAACCAAATTTTCAATTGCTAATGCCTCTTAATTTTATGGTCATTCCAAATAATAAGAATCAAACTTTTTTAGTTACAAATTATATAAAATAAAAACTTTTATAAATAGGAAATGTTAAAAAAGAAAACCAATTTCTAATAGCTAATGCCAGTTTAACTTGGTGGAGAAAAAACTATTGCAATTTTTCTAGTTCGTGTTTGTTTTAACTTTAACGAAATCATTGCGCTCACCGATCTCTGATAGTGGCGCTTTATTCATTACAACAATGTTAATCCGGCTTGTTAACAGCGAGAGCATGTAACGAATGGGACTCCGTTTCTGACAACGTCATTAAAATGCCAAGTCAAATGTGATTTTGCCAAGAGAATGGCAATGGCAATGGCATTGGGAATGGGAATGGGAATGGATTTGAACCGAGCTGAACTGGAGCAAACAAAGCGAGACCGGGCAATGAAATCTCTGCAGCAAACAAAATCAACAGCAGAGAAAAAATAGGAGTGTGGAGACCGGACCGCAGGGACTAAAAAAAAAAAAAAAAAAAAAGGAGAAAAATAAGGAACAAAAAAAAGGGAGGAGCCCAGCAAGAGGCGGCCCGTGGAAATTGACAAAAGCAAACGAAATCAAAAAGCGAGAGACAATGGGCAACAGTATTGCATATTGATTGCGGACCTGAAACTTCCCTGCAATACCTATCTTCCCGCTCCACTCGCTCCTTTCGGCTTTTCCATTTTCCCTGTTACCCCCAGCACACACACACACACACACACACTAACCTCTGGCAAATCAAATTGATTTGGAAATCCTTTTGGGCAACAGCGAATGCAACAGAGGTACCCGGAAAAACAAAGTTAGGAACTGCTTATGTACTGGGAAAAACTCTATAAAAACTTTGAAAAAAAAAATAAATATATATAATATTAATATTTTCAATAAATTTAACAATTTAATCAATTTTTTGTGAGTTACAAAGCAAAATGCTTTATTTATACCTTTATACATTTGATTTATCAAAGAGCTTATACTCACACATCTATTGAAAATGTAAGCATTATTTAAATACCCAAAGTTAGGTACCTATATTCACCCTAAAAGAGGGATCACAAAGTGTGCTATAGGCTACTACATTTTCTTCCAGTGCAGTGGCCGTGCCCTGTGCAATGTCATGTCCCACGACAACTGGAAAAATGTCGGGCCATTGTTGTTGTTGTCCGATCCGCTCCGCTTCGCTGTGATGTGATTTTTGGGCATTGCAATTTTCTAAGCGGCTTAAAGGTGTTCATTCCGAGTCATTGACTCGTCAGCCTCCCGCAGTCCCCGACCTTATGCAATTTGTGTAGCTTAAAGCACCAAAAAACAGCAGCAAAAATAAGAGGAGAAAAAATCGAGACAAAAAAATGTCACCAAAAACAGTAAATAAATGGAGGTGGGTGGGTTTGGCTTTTCGATCTATGTACATATCAAAATGGTTATGTTTTTACAGGTTAACAGGGTATCGGAGGTATATCAAGAAGGAGGAAATGGAATTACAAATATTTGTATATTCATTTTTTTTTTCAAATAATACTGAGGCCCTAAGAAGTCCTTTAATACTTTCCCAACACTTAAACACTAATAAGGAAATAATATTTATGTTTTACGATATTAGTTCTTTAAGTTATTTCTTTTTTAATACTTACAACTAATAATAATAACAAATACACTCACATTTAAATAAAATAAATACCATTTTTGCGGCAAGTATTAATTTTAAAAAAAGAGAAAACAAATATGATGGAATAATAACAACCACTTCAGGACCCTTAAAATATAAAATTCATTTTTTCCCACTCAACTCTTGTACTTTTAATTTCTTTTTTTTTTGGTAGGTAAAATTAGTTCGTTTACGAACGCCTATTAGGGTAAAAGCTTTTACATGCCATAGATATTGTTTTTTCGTACCTCGAACTGACCGCAAAAGTATATTTAAAATACTGTAGACAAGTGTAAAAAGTGGCAAAACGTTGCGCGGTTACATTCAATCGTTTTGTGGCCTGGTCTCTGTGTAACCCCCACATTGTGGTTTGACAATTTATAGACCATACATTTCCCTACGAAAAAAAATGTAGAAAATGCAACAAAAAAAAAAATAGAGAAAACAGGGAGCAGTGCAGGGAGCATCATTTCCATTGCGAAAAATAATTAGAAAATCGTCTTGCCAACACGCAGATAGAGCTGTCTGTCTTTTTATTTATTGATTGCCCATTAAAGTGCACATATGCTGGCAACAAGGCGTATGCGTAATATTTCATTCGATGCAATTAAATTGTTTTCCATCTTTCTGGGCCATTCTAAGGCTATTTCTGCAATCATGCAAAATTACCTCTCAAAAAATAAAGAATGCCTTGCATTTCCAGTTCAGTTAAGTCTGTTGGCAATTCAATTTCAGCTTCAGACTTGAAGGAAAAGAATGTGACATGGAAATAATAATCGGAAAATAAAATTGACTACATGTCTATTATTAAATTTGTAATTTAAATATTTTGTGTAAGGTTTTAAAGGTAGTTTTATTTTTTTATTTTTTATTTGGAAAGAGTTCTGCTAAAGCCTTGTAATTATTTCTTTTTAGCATTTGCTGATTAGCTTCCTTTTTGGCAGTCAAAAGTATAGAGAAAGTAGTAATTTTCCCCTCTTAGCCAGCATTTGCATATCAGTTAATGCCTCCCTTGATGGTTTAATCCGCTTAAAAACCGTTTAATTGAATGGGAAAAGTGCCTGGGAGCACACTAAAACCCACTAATTAGTCAAAGGCAAAAGAATGTTTACAAATGTTTGTCGCAAATAGATAATTGGGACCATAAAAGCTGCGGCAAGTTATGCCACACACGTACATACACCGCCACTCGCTTAATATGACATGTGGGGGGCGGCTTGTGGAGGTCCTGCCGCAAAAGTCCTGCCACAGACAGAGGCAGAGGCAGGGACAGGGGTAGGGACAGAGCGACACGCATAGCCGCAAGTCAGCAGCAGCTGAAACCAACGAAAAGGAGAGGCGACAAGGACGCGACAGTCTTCGGGACACCTTTGCATGTCCCCCGCACACCCAAAGGCAACCAGAAGCCGCACTCTCCTCGTTTCCAATCTCAAGTTGCTCTCAATGTACGGGTTTTCCGCGGGACAGCCGCTAAAGCTAGACTTTTCCCAAGCAAAACCAGTTGTCAGAGGCAAGTTCCAGTCTCTGAGGAACTTTATTGACTTGCTTAAAAACATTTAAGGAACTCTACTATTTTTAATATATTATTTTCTTTTGTTTTGCCTTTTTGGGCATAATTTTCTGTCTAAATCAAAGCCTCCAAATCAAAGTCTTGGCCATAAACGAGCTGAGTACTCAGCAGCCATGGCTCCTCACTCTCATCGCCAGGATCTCAGGAGCCTGTCGTTGCTGTCGTGAAGGTGTCGTGTTGAACATGTTAGGTGTCTTGTCGCTTATCATGTTAAGTGGGTGCACCCACGACTACGTGGGGGGTTGGAAAAAAACCCCAGGAAAGCCATGTGTCTATGGTAATTCCCATAGAAAATATGTAACATTTTCCAGAGACACGCAGACAGACAGACAGACACACGACAGTTAAAGAAAAACAAAAAAAAAGAAGGAAAACAAGAGCAGAGCAAGTGAGGAAATTAGCAACAACATTTACCTCTCATCCCGATGGCAGGGATCACTGAGGAAAATGTATATTTAATTAGAGGAAATTAGGAAAAAATATGTATTAAAAGAAATGGTAATGGAAATATTAAAAATATATATATAAATAAGGTTTCACGAGAATTTAACAAAGAAAATGTAGATGGAAATCCAGAATTCTTCAAAAAACTTTTAAGTACTTAAATAATAAATTTTGTAAATATTTTTTCCAGACCTTTCCGGGCTAACAGTGCACTCTTGAGGCTTGTAGCTCCTTGGGTCCTTCTGCCACTTGGCCTACTCCTGGCAGCTAATTTCTTTTTAAAGTGCTCCGACTCTCTCCGCGGGTACCGCGATGCGATGTGATGCGAGGTGATGCTGATGCCAAGACAAGCTCATTTGCACCTCATTAAATGCTGCCACTCGACCTGATGACGACGACGACGACGACAACAAGTGGGACAAGAACAAGAGCCACGACCAGGACCAGAACCAGGACCAGAACCGGCAGCGGCTAAATCAGTGCCCCAAAGAATACATAGGCAGGTGGAGAGCCCCCAAGGAGCGGAGCCTTTGAGGGGCAAGCGAGTGGAACGGAACGGAGATACTCGTACCTGAGCGAATGTTTACATCTCGCGGGCTAATGAAGACCTCATCCACTTTCAGGCACTGCATGCTTGGGCCCAAAAATGCGATTTTTTTCGAGGCAAACATAAATGGCCTAGCGGTATTCCCACTGCCACTTGTATTTGAAAGAGCCGTAACGTATACGTGATATTTCTTGGAGCCAAAGGCGGAGATTATCCCTCATACGACATGTTGCCTGGCAAGGAATATTATTTATGCGAATATATTTATAAAATAAATCTAGCCTTATAGTAGATCTTTAGAAATTTGTATTTTTTGAGGAAATAAATCTCGAATCAACGTATTTAATAACCAAATTAATATCACTCATACGCAGTGTGGTCTTAATAATATATTTAAGTAAAAAATAAGGATTTCAGAAGAAATATAACTTATATACATTTTTATATTAACAAAATATAGCTTTACAAAATATGTATTTGCTGAAATATGAACAAAATAAATATCACGCATACGCACTGGTGCCTACAAAATATATTTACTTTGTTCCACACTTGTTTTGCCTTTTAAAGTCACCAGTTTTCCCCGCATTACAGCTGCTGATTAATTTATAATTACTGCCTAGCGCGCGGGTACCTCTGAAATGACAGCTATGCCCATGTAACTAGAACTATGCCCCAATTAGATCTCGATTTTAATTGAGTCCGCATTGTGAGGAGTCCTCGAAGAGCTCGGGTTACCCACTCATCATTTCCATTGCAAATCGGCAGATCGGCAGTGAAGCATCGCTATTATTACAATATGGCAGCTACTCTCCGGCCCCAGCCTCAGCATCCATCCGGCTCCCGTTGCCCATTAAATCAAATTAACTTAATTTGCCGCACTGCGCACACAATAACGTCATCGGAGAGTGCAATTCCCCGGGCCCCCTGCTTTTTTGGAGGCCCCTCGACTGTGTCGGAGCACGGCTAATAAACGTCATCGATGCATTGATGCATGCCAATTAGCAGGAGACAGGATACGGCAGGCAGCCAGGCAGGCAGGCAGAAGGATCATGAGAGGGAGCAGGAGCAGGAGCGGGAGCAGAAGCTGGAGCTGCAAATACCCATCAGCAGCGACATCGTCATGGACATGGACTCCTCGTGATCCCGCTGATGCTGCCGCCTCATCTTCGGTACGGCAAGTGCAGCAGAAAACTCAGCTCAACTGCAATTGCCGCATTAATTGCAACTGTCAACCGCCTGTGACCCGCTTAACCCTTGACTGCCTCAGCTCTTGCTGCCTCCTGCATCCTGTCAGACAAGCCGCCTGCTCTGACTGCCAGAGGCTGCCAGGAGTCTTTCCGCCTCCGAATTCCCCGCGGCCAGAGTCAATCATCCGGACAGGCAGCACGACGGAAAAGTACAGTGAGCAACCAGGATAAAGAAAAGGAATTAAAACTATTTTTAGTTCCTAATTATATAAATAAAAGAGAAACTTCTTTAAATATAAATAAAATGCTTATTGTTTGGTTATAAAGAAATAAGCAATAATTAATTGTGATGTTAATTTTTAAACTCAAATTCGTTTAAAATTAGTTTATTAGTTTATTAGAAAAGTTCAGTGAGCAACCAGGATAAAGAAAATGATTTAAAACTATTTTTAATAATTTATTTAAATGAAAGAGAAGCAGCTTTAAATATAAATAAAATGCCTATTGTTTGGTAGTAAAGAATAAGCAATAACTTAATATCAGGTTAATTTTTAAACTCAAACTTTTTTAAACTTAGTTTATTAGTTCCCCTATTTTTTGATGAATTGAAACTCCACTGTCTTTGCAGTAATTTGCTGAGCTCAATTTACTGCCGCAACTTGCTGACATCGATATTGAAAATGCGGCAAGGGAAATGTCAAGCGAAAATGTAAGAAATTACTAAAAATTAAACAAGCCTGACGTGGCTCTAACTAGGAAGAATACCTAATTTGAAAGGTTTATATTTCCTTAAAATAAACCCAAGATAGGAAGTTAATGATTTCGAAATAAAGAGAATATTATTTTGATGTCATTCTGGCTCCTCCTGCAGTGTGTGTGTGCCATCCATCTCGAAGAGTTGACAATATCCCATTTGGTTTGGAATAAAATGAGGATCATCCATCAGCAACTCATTGACCGTCAAAGAGTTATTGTCCGAAGGCAGAGATTGTGCCTTTACTTTATGTCCAGGCCATTTCGTTTGAGAGAGCGGGGCGCGGGGCTTTAAGTGTTTTTGCGGGAAAGGGAAACTTTCAAAAGCAAATTTCCCATGAGGAGGCAAGGAGCTGGATGCTGTCGACTATAAACGTCATCGGTATTCCCCAAAGCCATTAAGCGCAAATGTATGCAACGCCCAAACCAACCAAAAAAAAAAAAATAAAAAAGAAAGGAGAATCATGGAGAAAAGAGGAGCAACAGCAGCGAAAAAGAAAAGCCGAATAACTGAAAAATGTGAGCTGGCATGTCCCGCCAATATCTCACGCCTCCCCTACCACCTCTCTCTCCGCCCCGCTCCGCTCTAGTCCTTGGCAACACTTCATTAGCAAGCTCCGAGAAATGGCGGGCAAAGGCGGTAAAAGCCAGCGAAAGCCCGGGAGAAAGTGGCTGGTTGGCTGACATGGCAGCTCCTCCCTTCTCTCAATAATTTCATTTCGCAACACTATTGGCTCGCCTTGAACTAAAAAGTAATTTCATTGATTACCAGCGAGTCCTCGCGCGTAAAGGATAACAAGCTACCGAACGAAAGGAATGCACTGCGAAAGCAAAACTTTGAAAGTTATTTTAGAAATTAATAAATTAGATAAAAAACATTATGAAAAACCGGGAGAAATTATAAACTAAAAAATTAATATATTCTAAGATTTGTGTAACAAAGTGTAATATGTTAAATGAGATTATAAAAACTTAAGCTTAATAAAACGATACAAGAAATAGAAAACATTCTTAAATAAGAACTTACTATATACCTTTATTTTTTAAACTAAAATTTTTAATCCTTACTTACCCTACCCAGAATTTGTATTTTGAAATGTTAAATGAGATTATAAAAACTTAAGCTTAATAAAACATAGAAAACATTCTTAAATAAGATCTTGCTATTTACCTTTATTTTTTAAACTACAATTTTTAATCCTTACTTACCCTACCCAGATATTGTATTTTGAAATGTTAAATGAGATTATAAAAACTTAAGCTTAATAAAACGATACAAGAAATAGAAAACATTCTTAAATAAGATCTTGCTATTTACCTTTATTTTTTAAACTAAAATTATTAATCCTTACTTACCCTACCCAGAAATTGTATTTACCAATAATAATATTTTTCAATAAAGAGCTTTCCCCCTATTATCCCTTTAATATTATTTTTAGCACATTTCTCATATACAAATACATATTATACAAATATTTCATACTCATTACTGTAATTCCCCAGCTAGTTACTTCTTTTTCCCTTAGTGTAATCAGCCGAAAGCCAACCCATAACCAAACCAAACCCAAACAGAAGCGAAGCGAGCAACGACACCAGCCACTTGGGAGTTGGCAGGGGAATTGCTATTGCCATTGAAACTGGTATTTCTATGGAGGTTCTCGGTTGAGGGGGAAGGAAGAGAATTTGCAGGACCAGGACTACCACGGCCAGGACCAGAGCCAGAACCAGGACCCTCGGAATGCCAGTTGCAGTCAGCTTGCGGTTATTCCGTGGCCAAGGAGGGTTCGATATGGGATCCATTGTGGCACTTTTATAAGCAAACACTACGAGCGCAAATCAAAATTATAAAGCGTTCAATTTCGATTCAGAAAAAATCAGAAATATGGCCAAACAAATCTAGACATCATAGTTATATCATAGCTACAGTTGCAAAGTGCTGAAAATTTGTGTTTTATTATATGAAATTATTTTGGAACAAATTTTATTTTAGCAAATAGATAAAAATCAATTTAAATTCTTTCAAGTAACCCTTTGATGGCGACAAAACTGCAATAAAATGGTCCAAAATATATCCATAATAATTGGAACATTTCTTTTTTAATTTATTCTATTTGATATTTATAAAAATAATTATTAGGGATGCCACAGAAAATCAGTAATCACTAAAAGCTAATTAAAAAGGTGTTCAGTTTTAAGTTACCAAAAATCCTTGAAGCATACTTATAAGCCGTATTTTATGAGATTTTAAATGCACAGCAATTTCTGGTGGCACTCCTGCTTATAATTCTATTTATAAAGAATATTTTTATTAATTAAATTAATTTGTATGAAATTTCTTATATTTCCTGGCTAAATAGGTTAAATGGAAAATAAGCTAAAAACGACACAGAGCACTGGGTAACTCCACGGTGTTAAATGGATAAATGACTGACTGTCAGCTTTTGTCTGCCGAGGGTCCTCCGCCTCCTGTCCCCTTGATACACTTGCTGGGCAATCAAAATGTCCTGCCCTTTGAACCCCCCCCCCAGAACAGAACAGAAAATGAATGATTGGATCAATGACGATGAGTGACTGAGTGGGGTTACTTTTCGGAGGTCATGGGAGCGAACGTAGATGCCACCCCTTTTGCTTCTTTCCCCCGCACGCACACACAGTTTCCCTCTGCTGTCTCGATTTTCCGATTTAATGGCTTTGTTGCCGTGGGAATCGTTTCCCAATGCCTTTAATGATAAGCCGGCCGCTTTCCTTGGGCTTCCCCTTCGTCGATTTTCCCACCAGCGAAAATTAACTTATCAAACATACATTACGCCAAGTTAACATTAACAGTGTTAACATTAATTCACAACCGTGGGGGATTTCCCACACACACACACCACACACCACACACCTTTCTTCTTTCGTCTTTTTGTGCAGTTCCATTTTCCTACGTTTTTTACACAACAATTATACGAAATTATTTTAAACTACAATGACTTTTATCAAATAATAATAATAATATTTATTGATATTTTTTAATGAGCTTATTTTGGTTTCAAGAAATAATTAAAAGCAAATAAATAATTATTTCTCCTTTATTAAGTTAAAAAGTTGCAGTTAAAACTACAAAATATTATATACTTAGTTTGAACACAGCTTTTATACATATATAAATGCAAAAAGAAATTCTTAAAATTTGTTAAGAAACTACAAAGTTAATCAAATTTTTTGCTGTGCCCCGCTTTTTTCTCAGCTATCGACCTCAAGCTCAACTAATGGCAGAAAACGTTCACTCGAAATTCCCCAAACAATTGAAAGTTGCCAAGATGAGGCGGTTGGGGAAAAACTCTGAAAAAAAGGGGGCATGGCAGGGCGGGGAAAAGGAAAAGCACCAGCGGTAACTATGGAGCAAAGCACACATCGCCGGGACACAGGAGCCTGGGGCTATTGTTGGCCGCTGATTAAGTTCCAGTTTGGTTAAAGGATATGCGGAAATTGGAGAATCTAACTCAGATATACATTTATTATTATTGAGGAATAAAATCCTGATATTAAAACTTAAGCAAATAACCTTTTCTCTGCCACAAAACTGCATAAATAAATTCCCCGATACAAATTACATCGAAAACTTGCAATGAACAAGAAATTCATCCTGCTTTTCTGCCGCATTTAACGCAGGATAATGGAAGTGTGAAGCATTGCGTATTTGGTCCTATGCTCACCATCTGCCTAACGTCGAAATAAAATGATTTAATGGCAAACGCAGCGCTGGATGCCCTCGATCCTTCCATATCCTGCCAAGGCCCGAACAATAAGTCTAAGTGCGACCAAAAATGCCAGCAGCACATGGACAGCTGCATATCCTTTTGCCTCTCGCTGCTGGTTGCTTCCTGCTGCCTGCTCCCTGCTCCCTACATCCCATTCCTGGTGGTTGGTGGATCCACAGGATCCGCAGTAACCATCTAGCAGCCGCCTAGCTGAACTGAAATTATTGGAAAATTCATTAATAAGCGAACGGGAAATGGGAAAATTGCGCGAACGCAGCTAAACAACAGAAACGCAAGAAGGCTCAACGAAAGTGCACTGCGAAATAATTTAAATAAATTATTAGTAAGAAAAGTATGCAAGGTTTGACACTAATTCAATGATCCTAGCCCATTTTTAATCAATTATTTAATTATTATATTATTCCCAATGCTGCAAGTCCAATTTAGTGCATTATCTTTGAAATAAATATATTTATTATTAATTTATGACTAAAACATAATTTTGTATATATATTTAATGATTTTTCTAATATTTTTTATTTAAAGTATTAAGCAAAATTTTGTGGACATTGTGCGTAAGCACAGAAAAAATTTCTAAAGAATTTTAACTATTTTAAAATATAATCATAATTATAATTTTAATAATATTATCATAATTTGCTTCTCAGAATTCTCCTTGATACTGAAAACCTTTTAAATAGCGTCTAAAAGTATGCAATGATTTCCTACCTCCGGGCAATTGGCTTTGTATATTTTAAAGCATACTTTTGAGCACCTTTTCAATAAATTTCAAACCCCCAGAGGTACGACCTAATCGAATAATTAATACAACAAATTATTTATTTTGTTTTCGCTAAGCTCCTCTATTTTCTTCGAGTGTAAAAGAGCGGAAGCGGAGATGAGATGAGGTCGACGGATAGACAGATAGACAGTTTCGTTTAATTGCACCCACATGGACTCCCTCACACACACACACACGCACATCCGCTGAGACTCACACACATACTCACACACACATACACCAACACACACACTCACACACACATATGCAGGCCGCTGTGGGGCTTCTGTTTTGTGTTTAGGCTGCATGAATAATTGCCAAACTGGTTTCGCATGCCGCGAGGTGCATTTTGCTGTGGGGGCTTCAAGGAGGCTGTGTGTGTGGGGTGGGGGGGAGGGGCTTTCAAGGGGATTTAAGGGGGCCCCAGTACCCCAGAGGATTGCCGAAAGCCGAAACGGCACTTAAATCATCAATGAATGAATGAACGAATTGGAGAACGAGAACGAGCCAATGTGGACTGCCAATAAGCGGAACAAAGCAATTCGATTGGCCAACTCATCAATTTAATTATGATAAATGCAGCCAAGTAGCTAAGAACCGTAAGAAAGAAATTAGAAATATAAAAACGAAGAGTTTCTATTAGAAATTATCGTTAATGTACCCTTTAAGACTGCCTTTAAAATCGGAAAACCCGACTACTGACCCAGACACAGAAACTGAGAAATCCTCCAAGAAGTTGTGCGGCTTCCCTTCCTGTTTTCTGTTTTTTTTTTTATTTTTGGGTTCGAGGCTGAGGGCAAAGGTCACGCGACCGCAAAAGTATCACAATCCCCAAAAGCTGACCACAGAAACTGGTACGCCTCAGTCTAGTTCTGCGTCTGACTTCGGGGACCTCCCCGGCTGAACCCCAATCCCAATCCCAGTCCATGCCCATTCGCAGCTCGAGGAATCCGAACTGAGGAACTGAACTAAGCTGGCTACGTGCCAGAAAATGCACTCTAAAAATTAAGGGAATAGAACTACACCAAAAACTAGTTTAAATACTTTTAATTTTGGATTTATTTATTTATTAAAAACTCAATTCTAGAACTCCCTCAAAGGGAAAGACATTTTAAAAACTTACAAGATAGTTTAATTGCCAATTTTGAATTATAAAAACAAATTCAAATTAAAAAATACCCAAGTTTCCATATTTTTACAAATATGAAAATAATCCCCAGTTAAGAAAACAAATTATTTTCATAGTGTACTTTTTCCGCCTGACTGGAGATACTCGTATATATTTTATTGGGTTTTATTGATTTTATAAAAAGGTTATATCTATGACTCCAACTGGGAATCGGGCAGCAGCAGGAGAAGGTAGTCGGCGGGGGCTTGGGATCGAAGAGCAGCCAAGTTGAGGCATTTTGGCTTTTAATTTCAATTTGACAAGCAAAACAGTTGGCACTTTTTCGCTCCCCGGCTACGTGCGAATCGTTTGGGGAGTCTGCGGAGTTTTACCCACATTTTCCCGGCCGATTTTCCCCCATCTCCGATATATACTTACATATACACATATATGTATATATATAGATATTCCCGTCCGCATTAGAGCCGCAATTGAAGACACGAACAGAAGCCGACGTTTTACAATAACTCACGGCATTTGATGACGGCTTTTGGTTTTTCCTACGAGTATCTCCCTGTATTGATGTAAGGTGCGGTGCGTGAGTGTAGGGTTAGATATAAGCTGTTGGGGATTTGAAATCTATTAAAATGCGGTCCAAAAGTAGGCTACAATAACCAATTAACAAAGAATTTAGGTTTAGTAAGAGTATAGCATACTTTTAGACAGTGTTTGTTATTTAATAACGATTTCTGTGGCACCCCTGTCCTAAGGAAAATTCAACATTTAAGTAAAATAATATTTCATTGCATACTTTTAGGCACTTTATTAATTAAAAGCAATTTCTGTGGCACTCCTGCTTTACAGAAAATATGAGATTTCTATTATAAACATAAATTATTGACTTTTCTAGGCCTAATAACATTTTTAAATCTCTCCAGATATTTATATATCCCTAAACTAAACTGGTTAATGACTTTAAAATTTTATTGCATAATTAAAAGCAATTTCTGAGGCACCCCTGGCTTTACAGAAAATATGAGATTTCATAAAGAACCATACTTAATATTATTTTTTCGACTTTTACTAGGCCTAAGTTAGCGCAAATATTTATTTTAAGATCTCTCCAGATCTTTGCATATCTCCAAGGTAATCAGGTGAGTGAAACGCACTGTAAGGCTTACACGTATGTCCGCCAAGTTACCCACCGCCCCATGTACGTGCGTTTAAATCTTCGATAACTTTCCGCCCCGAACGTGACTAAAATGCAATGGGACCTATGGAGACTACCAAATGTCCAAATGGTTCCGAGATGTGTGTACATCTCCAGGAGTTCGGGCTGAGTGTGTGCGGCACATAGCATATGATTTCGGAATTTAGTGAGACGCCCCAGAAAAAAGAGCAAGTCCCGGTGGAGGAAAGGGGCAAAATGTCTGTCCCGGGGCTTTTGTTCCCCCGAAAAACTGACGTCCGTATAGGTTCGAGTTTAAAGTTTCTGTAAATTAAGTGCAAAGTGCCTGGCACAGGCCTGAAACATTGATTTTTAGTAAGTGTGCGGCCTGGCGATGTTACCTTTGCTCTTTACAGGTAAGGCCGAGCAAGGAGGCAATTTTAAAATAAAAAAAAAGAGAGAAGAGAAAATGATCAAGCCAAGTACTCATTATATATTGTAAGAGTATAAAATAAGGCTTTTCTCTTTTACATTTTTATCTCCAGTATATTCTTAATAATTATTTATAACTATATTTTCTTCATATTGCCAATCACCACAAAATTCAAATGTAATTTGCTCAGAAATATTAATTTACGAGTATATTTCCCCATCTATGCATCTCTTATCTAATCAAGTGACTTTAACAAATTATAGCTTTGCCAGAAGCAATATTCTTTATTGAAACCCGCACTTAATATTCAATTTCGGAAAAGCCACTGATAAATCAAATGTATTTCAAATGCCTCGCAGCAGTCCGGGCCATTTGTGAGAAATATTACTAAAATGCTTGCCAGATTATCAATATAGACAGAGTCCATTCATGGCCAGCACTTAAATTCTTTGGAGTGTGGCGAAAATAAAAGTGGGGGAGACATATGTTTGCAGCTAAGAAGGCGCAAAACTTCCGTTTTCGAATCGAACATTTTTCGTTGAGAACTTTCCAACTTCCCAACTTGTTTCCGGATCCATTGCCGCCCGCCTTTGCCACCCGCCTCCTAAACAATTTTCTGGACACAGCTGGCCATTAAATGCAACTTTCTCCTTCTTTTACTTGCTATCTCCCTTTTTTTACACTGAGAAAATATATTTTTAAATACAATTATAAGGAAAAATTTAGAGACTTCAATAAATTAAATTTTAGAGATTTAAAAATGTTAGGTTTTCAAATTTTAGATATTAAAATGACTTACAGATTTATTTATTATGACCTGACCATTAAATGCAACTTTCTTCTTCTTTTACTTGCTATCTCCCTTTTTTACACTGAGAACATATATTTTTAAATACAATTTAAAAGGAAAATTTAGAGACTTCAATAAATTGAATTTTAGAGATATAAAAATTGTAGGTTTTCAAATTTATAAGATATTAAAATGACTTACAGATTTATTTATTATGACAAATCAAAAATGTAGAGATTTATTTATGAGGAAGTTGAGAGATCTCTGAACTAAAAGGAATAGGAATTTAGAGATTTCAAAATGTGCAAATTTGGAGATTTACAAATATTTATATTAAGAAAATCGAAGATTTCAAAATGTTTGATATTTTGAAATCAAATAGAACTTTGGTTTGAGGAGATTTAGAGCTAATATGATTCATAGATTTGGAAATATAAGAATTTTTCGTAAAGCTCGTGATTAAGGAATGATATATTTTCAATAATTTAGAAATCTATAAATCTAAATCTTCTCAAACCTAAGTTCTACTTGATTTCAAAATATCAAACAAACATTTTTGATATTTAAGGATTTTGTAAAAATGAGTTAATTTGATTTTTTGAAACTTTAAGATTTTGAAACTTTGAGAATAAAGAACTTCCAAATAAGCAAATAAATAATTTAAGCTTCAAAAAATTAGAAACAAAGAGAGCTTCAAATTGATAAATTTCTCAAGTTGATATATATTTCAGCATAAATGTATATATATTTTTTTTTGCAGTGCAGCCATCTTGGACAAGCAACAAACTATTGAAGATGGCCTGCAGCAGATATGTGTGTGTGTGTATGGGTGTTGACATCTCTGTCCCTGTCCCCGTCCCTACATCCCCCTCGCATCCCTCTGGCCTGTGGGAAAATGTGCAAGGAAAATGTGCTGGGGAAAATGCAATGACAAATAGGCGACAAAACGAAATGAGGAATATCCAAGAAGGAGCGCCAACGAGATGAAGAAATGCTCGTAGAAGGAAACGTTCCAGCTGAGATTAGAAAAGCATTTGTTCCAATCAAAAAGCCAACAAAAGCAAAACAGAGCGACCTCCTAGTGGGTGCTGGATGCTGGGGAGGAGAGGACAAGGCCACGACGCAGCCTGCATGTCCTTTAACCCCGGCGAAACAAAGTGAAGGGAGAAAGAACAAAGGACAAGTGTGTGAAGATAAACTGCCGAGGCACGTGAATGTGGTTGACTTCTGATGAAGCATTCAGTCCGGGGGTGGGGCTGAAAAGTGGGCCGAAAAGGGGGCCGAAAAGGGGGCTGGAAAAGAATAGTCGGTGGCTGTCACGGCAAGGCCAAGTTTCAATTAGTGTTGGAAAACTTAATTAAGCCATAATGGCCGCAGCAATGCATAAATAACAAGCCGAGAAAAATGGCAACTATCTCGGGAAAGGCAGAAAAAAACAAGATAACTAGAAGAAGCCATTAACATACCCTAGAACATGGATTTTATTTTGTTTTTACTTTGTTTCTAGACTATATTTATTGTATTCTTTTTGAATATAAATATTAAAATTATATATAATATTTTTTAAGCTAGTTGGAGCTATGTAAAGCCCTCGCCCACAGGGTATTAGCCCATCAATCTTGGCAAATAGATGAATATCCAGCTGACTGACTGAATGAGCGAGTGAATAAGCGACTCAGTGACTGACTCAATGACGGAGTGGCTAAGTGAGTGAGCTGAATGAATGGCAGCGGACAGGATGCGGCAAGGCGTTGTCATTGCTATTCCCATTCAGCATCCGCATCCGCATCCCCATCTCCATCTGCATCTCCATCTGCATCTTGGCATTCCGCGCTATTGTGAGATGCATGAAAAATGACTGACACGCCAGAAAGGGTGGCAGGTTGCAGGTTGTGGGATCCCTCGAAGACTGCACCTCCGCCGACCGTAACTCATACGCCGCGTTGCCCCACGATTTATGGCCATCGACTGCAAGTGAACAAAGGTGGGCTCCCTTTTGTATTCCAAACCAGAAAACACCCAGAGAATTGTCAGGGTAACAATATTCATATCCCTTTCATTTAGAGTTAATAAAAACTATAGAAAATATTTTTAGTCAATAAATAACATACATAACATATTCTTCCCTTAAATATTTAAATATAAATAGATTTAAATTTTATTTACCGTGTAAAGTTAGCTACTCCTGTGACAAATTGCCTTGACGCCTGTTTATTGAATTTCAATGGCAAACGGCTAATAAGTGAAAGGATGGATGGCTGGCAGGATGGGAGTGGCAGGACATCGTGGAAGCGGGGAGCTCATCAGCTGTGGCATCCTCGGTCGGATTGCATGGTCAATCGCTTTTAATTAAGCAAGCGGCCAAACGAATTAATTAGCTGTAATGCCAAGCCTACACTAGGCCAAAAATTAGATTTTAAAAGGGCTAAAATAAGTACATTTTGAATATTATTTAAATTTTTACCATTCTTTAATCGATTTTTTAATAAAATGTAACTCTGCATTTAATTCAAAAAAATGTTTTTAAATTTCTAAAATATTTTAAACGAATGCAGGCACATTTTTCGTAGACTTAGACAGATTTTCCTGTTCTAATTTAGGAAAAAAATTAAGCTAAACTTAAAAGCAAATGTCTTATGATTTTTCTTCATATTTTATTTATTTCCTAATATTTTAGATTTTTTTTTTACAAGTGGAGAAATGAGAGAACTCCATTTTGTGGGCATTTGCAACAGCGCTGCAACAGCGGCGTTGCTCAAATCAATTTGCTTGGCCGCCTAACACGCTGTGAACTATGGCGATTTGAGTTTAATTAGCAAAATGCCACAACTCATGCCACTCCACCTGCCGGAGGGACTGGCCCTGGGCCTGGCCAGGGAACACCACGGCGCGCGGCGAATGGACAAAAGTCGCCTCAGGTGGAACGCCGGCAATTTGCATTTAATGCGCCGCATTTGTTCCTGTCCGTTCGCGTGGCCAACTCGATGGGAAGATGGATGCGAATAATGTTAAGGGACTCCTCGTGGGCCCTCCGATTCGGGCTGAGGATGATGAATGAAGGACGTGGCTGGCGGTAACAATGGGGTTTACAGCCTATGATGACTTAACAAATGGTTGGCACTGGGAAAAATAAACAATAATTTGAGTACTTAATTTCCCAACAAAATTTTACACTTTTATTATATTTATTTTGATTTTTGAAATCTTATTTTATTATCATTGCAAAAACATTTTTTTTTAACTTCTAGACATATTTTTAACAACTCTTTTCGCCCAGGACTCAAACCCCCAACCCATGGCTTTATGTACATGAGTGTGAGCAAGATAGATGTTAAAGGTTTCAACTATTTTGTCTTCTAACTTGCAGGTTTATTATCCAATTGTACTTACAGTTTTAGAAAACATCTGTACAGCTCTATTAAATATATTTAAATATATTTATTACATTTTTTTCACAACCCCTTTCGCCCAGGACTCAAACCCCCAACCCATGGCTTTATGTAAATGAGTGTGAGCGAAATAGATGTTAAAGGTTTCAACTATTTTGTCTTCTAACTTGCAGGTTTATCATCCAATTATACCCAAACTTTTAGAAAACATCTGTACAGCTCTATTAAATATATTTATTATTAATTCATTCAAAAAGTTTTCTTTTCAGATTAAAACAAAAAAACATTTTAAAGAGCTCTTCAATTATTTATTAAATCACCTTAAAAATTCTTCTACTATCTTACTTTTTGGCTGGCCAAAAAAGTTCTCCTAACTTCCGTTGTTTGTGTTTTCCCGCACTCTTTGCGCTCACCCAATTGCCATCATTTATTATACATCAATTGATTTACTTAAATACTCTAATCGGCTTTACTTAATTGTCCCGCCGAACGACGGAGAGAATTTATTCTATTAACTACGAGTACTTGGCACTTGAAGTGGGATTCGAGTGGAGCCAAAGAAAGGAAAACGTGAAAACGTGAACGTGAAAAGTGCGAGGGCAACAGGCGGAAATGACTTAATAACCAATAAAGTTTTGTTTTATTTATTCGCAAATAAAGCGTTAAATCAGCATAATAAGCGGGGAGCGAGAGGAGCTGGGGGCCTGTGGGTCTGTAGGCGGTGGATTAACGTTCCGGCGACTACTTTGCGGTAATTGAAGTTTTTGAATAGTAAATAACCGCCTTGTTTGGGGCAGCGCCACGCCCCCGCACAATTGCCCATTGTTTCGGCCCCCGGGCTTGGGGCCATATATCAGAGGTCAGGCTGTGTCTGGCTTTTCCCACCAGGGAAAACTGGCCAGCCCCAGCGATAACAACAAATAGAATAAGTGAAACTAAATGCTCAGCGAGGGATGAACTCGACGCCAGGGATACTGTGTGATGGGAAAATAAATTAAATTATTGTAAATTATTGTAAAGTAAAAATATAAAACAGTGGTGACCACAGCCCTGTCTTGCACAGAATATAAGCGATTAAATTCTACATTTTGTGACTAAATCTAGCCCTTTTTAGGTTTACAAAAATAGTTCTTAGTTTTAGCTATTTTTTAAGCAATATTACAAGTAATGTTAGTTATTGTGGTTAATTTCTTACCCACGCAAATGTTTTTAAAATCTAATTTAAATCATTAAGTTTAGGAAATTTACCAACCCTATAAAATATATTATTAAAAAAACACTTTTTCTTTATACAAACCTTATCGAAGCTCCCATTTTTAATAAAATAACCCTCAATTTTCCAGGATAGCTACACAGTCGAATCTCTTCCATTTTCGTCCAGGTGGTGGGCATAATAAAAATATTTGCCAAAAAGGGAGAGGAACAAAGAACCGGCGCTGATTGTGTATGGCTCACGTAGTCGAACCGCAATAAATATTGATGAGCGCACAAACACAACATTAAAACATTGTGCGTAAAACGGACTAAGGACTACGGGCTAGGTCCTAGGACTGGACCTCCTCACTTCGTTCGTACGCACCTCGCAAAAAAAAAAACAGGGTCTCAGTTAAAGGCAGTAACATTTAATAACAATAATAATGCTAGTCCAGGAAATTCGACGAGGACTTCGCTTGATTTTTATGCCAATTGCTGGGGTGGAAGTGGAAAAAGGTCCGACGCCAAGGTGGAAGCTTTCCCGGTCCAGGAAAATATATATATTAAATATTTACAGCCGCAACAGGGGGGAAAATATGTCTTAAATTACACTCCAGCCAAATCATAGCCACGGCGGGTGGTTTTGAGGGTTTTGAAACTAAAAATATCTATAAATAATAAATAATTAAGAGTTTTGTTTTAATAACTTTGTAAGGCTTAAATTTCAATAATAATAATTGTTTGAAAGCAATTGTTAGTTAATTATAATTAAATAGAAAAATAAGTTGGAATATTTAATGAAATCTTAATGTATATACAAATGTTACCCACTTCCCAGGTAGTTTTTGAACACTTTTACGTAATTTTGGTTAGTTTAATAATCAAAAATATTAGAATTTTGTTTGAAAATGTTTGAATATATAAAACTTATCGATTTATGCATAAAAAATCAGCGAAAACTAGAATTTAAACTAGTTCCCAGGCATTTTTTAGACTTTATTACGTTTACCTAATAAATTAACTAAGTTTAGTAATAAGAAATTTGGTTATTTTGATTGAAAATTTGAATAAAAAACGTATCAATAGGAGACATCGATATATATCAATTAATAATCGATTTATGCATAGAAAATGATCGAAAACTTGGAATCTTTAGCAGCTCTTAGACAAAAGCTTAAATAAATTTATTTAATTATTTTTAATTTGTATGTTTTTGTCTTTTTAGTATCCTTTATTTGTATTAGTTTGTATATTTTTTTTCATAATGTCTGTCAACTTTTCGCTTAACCCTCGCGTGCCAAAGTAATTGAATTGACCCACCGAGCCGAGGGTGGTCGTGGTCGGTGTGTTTTATGCCGTGTGTGGGTGTCTGTGCTTAGAGCTTCATTTAGTTGGCAATTTCTGTAATAGGTTTACACTCAATCTGCCACATGTTCCGCTCACCCCCTACCCCCTATTTCCGCCCTGATACCCTGTACCCCCCAAAAAGGAGACAAAATACGTTTTCAAAACTCCTTGAACTTGGGTAGAGGCTTTGGCCATTGAAGAGTGTTCCAGGGGTTGGAGGAATGTGTGGGAATGGGGGTAGGGAGGCAGGAGCTGGGACCTAGGATGCTCCTCAATTAATTTTCGGCCGGGCTGCAATTGATAATTATCGAAATAATTGATGTAATTGCCCGCGCTTGACCAAATCGAATCCCGCAATCAATGTCGTTGCCCCTGCCGACCGCAGAATGTGTGCTCAGCATATTTGAACGATGCAACAGGAGTTGTCTTATTATAGGCACTGCAACAAAAAGGTAATTAATGGAGTTTCAAATACTAAATATCGATAAGTATCGATTAAAAATACCTAGGACTTCAAGTATCGATTGCCAGCGCAGCCTACTTCAACGGAAATAGAGCAGCGGCAAGGAGAGAAGGAGTTTTGTAATGAATAAAAAAATCTTAAATATGTATATTATTTTGAATTATTGTTAAGATTGTAATTATAATAATATATATGCTTTGATTTATTTATTTTCACATTGCAACAAAGCATATGTTAGTTTTTATGTTTAAAAACATTACTTTACATTCAAAACCCCTTACCATTTAGTACCTTCCTCTAATATTTAACCTAGAATACCAATAGATTCAATCTGACAAATAATATGGCTTATTTAATTTAATTTCAAATATTTCCTGTGTAAGGACAATGGGGGTGTCAAAGAGTCTTGAACTGAACTGAGCAGCAGGTCGACTTGATTTTGCCTTCTCCCCAGCAATTGTGCTGACGATGCAGGTCGAGTGGCAACGGGGGTATTTGAAATGAGAGGAATATTCGGGGGTCAGAAGTCCCCAAGTTGTGACACACTTAACATGCAGCTTGTGGTCGCTTGACACTTGTCTCTGCTGTCTTAAATCGAAGCCGAAGAAGCCTGGATCCGGACTCGAACTGCTCCAATAAGAGCTTCAAAGTTAATTGGTAAATCTGTGTCATGACATGCTTTGCCCAGCCGAGAGAGATAAATGTGTTGAGTTACAAATAAATACCTTAATAAATCTATTTATTAATACGGATTGGAAATTGGGTAAATATTTCCTTATGCTAGCTCATAGAATATGCTCTTCTGTAAACTTTAAATGAAACGAATTCGGATTAATTTGTCTTAAAATGTTTTATAATAAATCTGTCTATAAACCCGCTTCAATCTTTTCTAATTTCCTATGGAAATCGTATGGCAAAGCCCTTAAAATTTCACAGAAAACTGCCTTAACAATTTGTTGAGGGCTTGAGACGAACCTCAATTGTGAAAATCTGCGATAAATCTGTCGGATGCTCTTCAATTTTTAA
Organism: Drosophila lacteicornis; assembly: GCA_008044355.1. Taxonomy (NCBI): domain Eukaryota; kingdom Metazoa; phylum Arthropoda; class Insecta; order Diptera; family Drosophilidae; genus Drosophila; species Drosophila lacteicornis. The sequence continues at coordinate 34,678 of VNKF01009087.1, forward strand.
GCTGCAGGACTGCACTGCTTCGTCCTTTTTATTTCCCTTGCTTAAACTGCATTTCCCAGCAGTTTTCCCTCAAGAGCAAATATTTTTAGTCTGTTTTTTTTGCTTGCTGGCGAGAAAAACAAAAAAAAATACCGAGCAAAATAAAGGAGATTTCAGTTAACAAGTTTTAGTCTCTTCATATGCTTTGACAAATCCTTTGGCTGTGGCAAGGACTAAGAATGAATTTTGTCTTCGGACAGGACAATTGCTGTGGAAAATGTGTGTGTACCCGTGCCGCCGCAGGGGGGAAAAGCGAAGGACGTGCTAGAAGGTGGCAAGGAAGTGTGTCTGGACATCAAGACAAACATGTTGTTGTAACTCAAAGTCCTTGGCTCTGATTACAAAGTAAGCCGTTTACTTTGGCTGTAGTTTTGCTTTATACAATCAAGTCAGTCCAAGGACACCGGGGATATATAGTAAATATATCTATGTTATACGAATGGGATACTCTCAGCCAAGACACCTTGAATAAACATTTAAGCCAAGTTTTCTAGCGTTAATTTCTATATATTTTCATATGCTGCATTTAATCCGATTTTCGCCATTTTCTTGAGCCTTTAAATTTTCCCGTTGCTGCCTTTTGCAATCTATAGGGAAATTTCTTAGCGATTTTTTTTTTGTTTTTTTTTTTTTGTTTATTTTTGTGCCATTTTTTCCAGAGCTTCCGAAGGATCCATCGGCTTGGTGAGCGTGTCACTTCCTGTCGCTGTTCATCACCCTCCTGTATCCTATCGCCGAAGAGTGCTTTGCCTGTCCTTTTGTGACTTTATTATAAACAAATAGGAGTAAAAATTCTTCTTGGCTCTCAGCGTGCTTCTATCGCCTGCTGACGATGACACGGCAAAAAACACAGGATGCACACACACCAAAAGGGGGTGCAGAGAGAGAAATTGCACAAGACATTAAATATTATAAATATTTAAAAGGCTTAATATATAAATATATATATTGTAAGCATTAACTGAGTACTACGAGTATGGCATAGTGTAACCCTTTTAGTAGTTTGTAAAGCATTTAGCATTTTAGGTTAAGATTCCGCCGAATTGTATGAAATTAGGATTAAGTAGAAACGAGAGAACGGTCACACTACAAATTATAAAAGCAAACTAAGCACATTGAAAATAAGAACTTTCGAATAAAATCGACGAAATAAATAAGAATCCAGAGATAAACTACGATAACAATATATACTTGGTATATATATAATTTTGTAACTTTTGGGAAAACCAAGATATATTTTCATTTTTCAAGAAGCTAGTCTAGTTTTTCGTGCTGTGTGCCAAGGAAAGGGTGGCGGTTAAGGCGTTGAGAGGATGCTGGGCAAAGCAAAATATTGTCGCCTGCAATAAATGCCAAGCATCCGCTGCGACATGATGGCAGCAGCAGGACGGCGGAGGACGGAATGCGGGAGCGGAACGACGACAGGAAGCGACCGAACCACCAACCGCCATTATGAATGCAGCGCCATTTTGTTTTGCCCCCTTCCGCTCAGTGCTGTTGCTGTTGCTGTTGCTGCTGTGTGTGTGTGTGGCCGTGCACCCCGATGCGTATGCGATAAATAATGCGACTTGGCAATTTTCATTGCCTGCTCTGGTTTTTATAACCTTTTTTTTTTGTTTGTATAGCCCAACTTTAAGTCACAAGCTTGGTTAAGTTCCTAAAGGCATTGTTTAAAAATAAATTAACTTCATACAAATACGGTATAATTATCTAGTTAAAAAACTGATACAAGTTCAAAAAGTTATGAAGAATATATTAAATAATTAATTACTTCTATATTTAAGCAACTCTGACCTCAAGCTAAATAAAAACAACGAAACTGCTTACTGCCTAAGACAAAAGAAATATAAATATAATCCTGAAAACCCCTCAAAGGCTTAATAATATAAAAAAACATTTAAGAAATACAAATATATTCACCAAATCACTAATAAAAATATTAAAAAGTTATTAAACCCCTTAAATATGCCAATAAATTGAGACCTCATTATCAAATAGAAACAGAAAAAAAAATCTCCCCTAAAAACGTAATTTGCGCAAACTTGTCACATATCGCATTACTCATACGCCCCATCGGTTCACTGCTAAATTCATGGCTGCAAAGGCAAAGTAAGGGCCACCTACACACAGCCAGCAAGCTTAATTAAAACATAAACTAGAAGCATAAACAAATGAATAATTCACATTATGTTGAAGGACCCTCCTTCCTCAGCCACCTCCTCCTCGCAAACATCCAACGACCGACAACCAACCACCAAAGCCAAACACTTACCCTGACCGCAACTAGACAAAAATTTGCATTAGCCAAAAATGGGTGTGTGGGGAAAAGGCAAAAAAAAAAAAAAGCCAGAAAAAGAAAGTGGAAAAGGGAACTTTTTTCGGGTTTTTGGTTTCGCTGTTTGGAGTGACTTTTATGCAAATGGAAAAGGAGAAATATAAAATTTCGTTGCATAGTTTCGGGCACGCATTTAAATTGGTGCGGATCATGTATATATATTTATACATGTATATAGAATAAGGCCATCCGCCCCTTTCGATCCTTGCCATGCACTTGCAGCATGCCTTAAAGGCTTTAAAAGCAATTTGTCTGCGTGTTTTTGTTTTGTTTTTTGGGACGTGAAATTTTTCGATATTTTGCGCCGCCAAAATATGTATGTGCTGAGTGTTAGAGGGTATATTGGGTCTCTAAAAAATTTATATAAATATTCTAGGAAGTAAGTAAGTAAGTACAAATATACAGAAACTGTAAAGAATTTCCATTCCTACAAATAAGAAAGCAAATATTGTCAAAAACCTTCGTATACCTAAATATTTATACATTTTCTTTGGAAAATAAAATGGAAAATAATAATAAAAAGTAATATTCCTCGACTAAACTCCAGGATATCTCTGCCTGTTCAAGCAACTCCCCAACACAACCTCGAACCTCTATTATTTATTAGCTTTTTTTTTTTGGAAAACATTCCGCGTGAGAGGTGCACATATATTTTTGTAGTTTTTTGAGGCGTGCGAATTTAATCAAAAGTCAAAAAGCGCACACACACACGATAACTCCACCCATTTCCCCAGGATTTTCCACGATTTTCATTTCTCGTTTGGTGCGTGTGTGCGCCTCTCTCTCTGACCCAAATAAAAATAAAAATGAAAATAAAAACAACAAGAAAAACAAACAGAGAATAACAACTGAGGTGAGAGTGGGACAAAGAGGTGCCACAGCCCACAAAAAGACTCATCAAAAACTCATAAATTTGCAATTTTCGACACATGACAAAACAAATTGTAAACAAAAGAAAAGCTGCAGGGAAAAGAAAACTAACGAAAAAAAAAATGTAATAAAAAAAATGAAGAAAGGACAATAAACTTGACTACCCATGACAATATTGTCGCTTTTGCCAGCTCAATCAATGAAACAAAGGCTTAAAAAAGGTGTTGAGCTGCAAACTAGCGAAATATTTGAGCATAGGAGGTTACACATTGGCGGAAAGATAAAAAAATAAGGGAAAACTAGCTGAGAAATATAAAGAAAGAAAGACTAAGGACGACATATAACAAATTCAACAAAGTATTTAAAAAAAAATATATATATATAAATTATAGTTATTTATATTTCAGTTATTATAGTTATTTATATAAATCATAATAATATTAATAACATAAATATTTCTTCACAAACTTAATATTTAAATTACCTTATATATTCTATAGTTTAGTACAAATAATCGCTAAATTGCTGAAATACTCAAATGTATTGTATGCCATTTTCTCCCCTCTTAAGCTAAATTGAAATTGGCATTGTTGGGAATTTATTTTTATTTCTTTATATGCCTGCAGACTATACAATACAATATCTTCATTGACTCAGACTCTATATGTATGTATGTACTATATATATTATATACGGATGTGTGAATTCCCAACCATTGAATGACTTCCAATATGTATTCAGCAAAAAATTGCAATTGAATCAAAACTTTTTTTGTACGAGTCATAAAGGTGGATGACATTAAAGTGTCACATAATACTCTCAAGAATTTATTCGATAAGATCTGTAACTTGAACTTTATAAAACAAATTGGGAAACTTTAAACGTTGTTAAAAGAATATGTATATACATTTTTAATAGCCACTATCTTACCAATTCGATTATATATTTTTTGTTGCAAACCAAATGCGAATTGGTAATTCGCCATTGTATGGTTTTATTATTTCTCTTGATTTTTTTTTTGTGACTTTGTTGGTTTTATTGTTGACGTATACGGGGGCATTTTATAAGCTTCGTTTTGCAACCGCGAGAACAACAATAAGAACAATTGATTTGCGTTTTAAACAAGAGGATTCGCTATGGAAATACCCTATATTCAAATGTTGTAATAACTGTTTAGTTCAAAGAGATTATTAAGGCTTTAGTTGAAAAATATTAAGTACTTATTTAATAAAAAACAAGTAAAAAAGCTACAGTCGACTGTGCTCGACTGTGAGATACCCGGTACCTAAACGTTTGCGCTTCACACTAAAAGGTAAATTAAAATTGTACATACATACATTGTACATACATTATATCGCACGGCCAAGGCTCGAATGCGCCACCTGTCGGCTACAGCTTGCAACAGCAGTGCCTTAGGGCGGTGTGTTCAACTTCAAACCTTATTGCTAATATCTCCCATGTTTATCATCCGATTTTACTGAAATTTTCAGGAAACGGCCGCTCTTTTTTTTTATTTTTATGTATCTATAAACTTCAACCCGAAAATAACGAGTATAGCTTATTTTACGTTTTTTATGATTTTTGAAGGCGGAAGTGAGCGTGGCAAAATTTTAAACCTCTTGATAATTTAATCCTTTATATATAAAAATATAAAATATATAAAAATTACTATACTAAAAAAATATTAAAATGTAACATTAGAAAAACTCGTGAAAATACCTACGTAGTCAGGTTAACCAGCTCATGACCCCAAAACTTAAGGCTAAACTATATAATTCCTTCAAATATCACTGAGAATTGAAATAGCCTTGACCTACATCAACATAACCCACTGATACCCTGGAAAATGCATATATGCAGTATTATAGCTAAGAAAACGAACCGAAAGCCGTAATAGAAAAAGTTCAACTAATTAGCGCAAGTGACTTTTGAACGTTGTCGTTTTTCTATTTATTTATTCTCTTATTTGTTGTTGTTGTTGTTGTTGGCGTCAATTGAACAGCGGAATGGAGCGTGAACAAAAAGTACAACAATGCCGTCAGAAGATGGCTTGTAAAAATATTTACCATATACAAAGTAATAATAATAATAAAGGGCAATTAACACATTTTTTCTATTCCTCGGAACGCTCTCTCAACCAGTTTTCATTTCGGGGGCAAAAGACGATTTATTCGCTTTTATTCGGAGACAAAAAAAAAAGTGGATCGCAACTAACTACACATAATATAATACGAGTCTTCATCTTTATCACTCTCTCACAAACATACACACATAAATGCAGATTACAGTGCAGCCCCAATACAGTGTTCTGCATGAACTTTGCTAACCTATTTAACATTTTATTTAATGAAATTTTAAGAATAAAAATGAATACATCACTAAATTCTTTTGCTTATGATTAATTCTACTGTAAAATACAATAACAAAGTCGAACCAACTAAGCAAAATAGAACCTAATTGAATATAAATATGATTGTTTAAATAATAAATATATTTGCGAGTTCCAAGAAAGCTTGAAAACGAAGCGAAGTCAAGGGAAGGCCTCAGCATAGGTGCATCGCATTCTTGCTAGAATTCACAAGTGTACAAAAAAAAAAAAAAAACAAGAGTTTAACCATTCTAAAAAGTATACTCATGCAGTATAACGAGTTTAGTATACATTTTATACTTCAAACTGTCAAATGTATACTCGAAAGTTAAGTTTTTATACCCTATAGTTTCAATTGTGTATTTTTGAGTATTATTTTTATACGAACCTACATAGAAAATTCGATAACATATCGCGTTAGCTGGAATTTAGTACTTTTCTGTTTGTCGCGTTAGTGATTATTATAAAATATTGGTGCAGAGGAGTATAAAACTTATACTTTCGTAGTATTAAATTGATAAGCATCTTATTAAGAAATTTTTCATACTCAAGAGTATAGAATTCATGTAACAATCGTATAGGTTCTATGATGATTTTTTTTTGGGTGTGGCAAGTCGGAGTAACCAAGATGAATACTTAAGTCGTTCTGCAAAAGGATACAGATGACAGAATCTTTGTGTGTTTTGGGAACAAGATTAGGTTTTGAATTTATTTTTTCCATAAATATAATTTAAACAATATTAATTTACAGCAAATAATCGGTAGTAGTTATTATTTTTATTATACATCGAAATAACTTTAATATTTATCTACTAGATATTCAGAAACAGAGCTCACTGTACACATACAGTGTGCTGCTTGCTGTCTTTAATCTTTTTGAATTGAAAGAAATCTCGGCGCGACTTGTGGAGGCTCTCAGTTTGTTTGCCGGCGTCGATTTTCAGTTCGAAAACGAATGCGGCGCAGTGAACACAAAAGGAATCCATTACCGATAAATCGAAGCAATCGACGCGAGTGGCGGACAAGCAGCGCAAATTTAATATTATGAAAATTGTGAAGCGCTACAGAAGATCTTCTGGATTTTATTCGGTGTCGAGAAGAAGTGTAAAGGTGTAATGAAGCCAGAGAGCGGAGTGCCAATAAAGAGAGAGAGCCGCAAATAAATTGCAGCTAACATAGATGATAAGCGATAACTCCTCTCTTGCCACCGCTCTCTCTCTTTTGAAGGGCATTCCGTGAATATTTCGGCGGCTCTTATCGCACACTCATAAGCTGATAAGGTTTGATAACAGATAAGGTGTGCGCTCTTCCCGCGGTTCTCTACTCTCTCCCCACCGCTCGCTGCTCTCTCCCGCTCTCGCTTTTCCTTGCGCCCGTCAATCGCATTCTCTCATTGTCCGTTAAATCGCGAACAGCTGTTGAAAGCAAGTGCTGCAAACAAAGCTCAAGAGTGCAGCAGCAAAAACAAAAAAAAAAGGAAACTCACAAGTTGCTGAAAGTGGAACACAACAAGAATATATTATACAAAAAAATTACTAAGCTTTGGTAAAAATTAAAAATTATATACACATAAAAAATAAAGCCAGCCACGATGGGAAGAGATCGAATGCCGGAGCTTTTGGTAAGTGGAGCAAATGCAAAAGCAAAAAAAAAAATGAGGTAACTGCTAATTAGCAGGTTGGCACAGTGGCATTTAATTTTAAAATAAAACTGCTAAGCACTTAAATATTACTTTAATAAATGTTTAGAATCTAGATACAAGTACAAGTAAGGAGTTCTGATAATCATAGCTCGGTTTTAAAGATCAGTTAATGTTTATCGGTCAGATAAACTGACTGGGTTTCTAACATGAGACAGAGCCAGCTCTTGGTTAACGGCTTATTGCCTCGACTAAACTGACCGTTAAATATCTTCATATAAAATTAAAAAGTTCTGTTTCCTCAAACTCGACTTTTTAATGTTCAGTTTATGTTTACCGACCAGATAATTTGTTAAAATAACGAAAATGGTTTTTCTAACATGAAACGTAACTCTAAGTTGTCAAAACAAGCTGTCAGTTAAGGATTTATTGCTTCGACTTAGCTGATCGTTAACTTTAACTGACAGTTAAGCAAGATACAAGGCAAAGAAGCTATTTGACAACTAAAAGGCATATTTTATTCATGTTTTTGAAGACTTCTTTCGTATTTTTACTTAAATTTCTGTTTCTTCTCTATGAAAACTCGATAAAATTAGACTTTAGCTAGAAGCTGTTACCACACATCTGGTCCCACTGTTGCTCCGTCGGGCTCTTAACAATCCGCTCACAAATTCTCACAACTTTTTCGCCTTGGCTCGCCGGCACTATTTCGACTTGAGAATCGCGGGGTTTTCGGCGGGGTGTGCTAAGCATTTATCAGATTGTCCAGAGATAACAGCGATAATGTGGCCCACACATCACACTTGCGCCCCCCGATTCCCGCGGCTACGTCCGCGTCCTTGCCACCCACCGATATGCCCATTTAGCACTAAGTGAATTTCAGTACTGAAGTCATTTTTATTGTTCATTTACACCGCGCCAGATTGTGAACAGCTAAAAAAAAAAAAATACAAACAACAAAAAATCAAATAAACTCAACCAGAGTTGGTAGTTTCTATTTATTTATTTTTTTCTCAGTTTTTCACTGCAGTTCGTTAGGATCGGATGGATCCGTTTTAAATTGTTTCGGTTTCTTCCGCCTTTTCAGCGCTCGCTGAGCTCGAACTCTGCCTCGAACTCCTCGTCCAACGGTTCCCTGCTCCTGAACGTGTACAGTGGAACCACGGAGTTCAGGACCAGCACAGGCACAGGCAACACCGGCAACAGCTACACCATCACCGGCAATAATAACAATAATAATAACAATAATAATAGCAATAATAACAATAACAATAGTGGCGACAACAAGGATCGCGGAACCTCGAAAATGTCTCAGCATGGATCGAATGTGGACGATATTCTCAATCCGGTGAGTTATCTTAAATGCTAAAAGGTTTACAAAAACAATATATTTTTAATATGCAGTATCTTACAGTAAAAAAAAATATATATATATGTTTCACATAAAGAAAAAAATAGAAGAATGCATTTCATAGCATCTCCCTAAGTTGTTTTTATAAAAATTCATAAATAACATACACTTATTTGACTATTTATAATAGTTCTTCTATTTAAATAGAAAGTGAGCTTATATTTGAAGTCTTCGGTTAATATCATTACAAAATTATTCTTTAAAAATTTGTTGTAAATATTCTCAAAAGATAATCCAAATTTATATTTTTTGTATTTATATTAAGTTAAAAATAAACACATATATTTTTCTAAGCGTGGGAATCGGAGAGAATCTCTCTCTCTACTCTCTCTGTTTTTTTCCCTAAGTTCCGTTCCGTAAGTTTTATGAATCAGCTGAATTACTCAATAGGGCAAAAACTCGTGATAAGTGTAGAAAAAAAAATCTTTTTTTTTTTCAATTAAATATGTTTGTTGTTAGTACGAAAAGGAAAAGATATGGGAATGGAGTGAGAAGGAGATACAGAAAGAGAGTAACAGTCACGCCCACTCATTCCCCTTAATGGGGGGGTTTTTCGTTTTTTGACTCTCCGTAAAATGTAAACAAATATTTCGCACTTGGCTACCGGGCAGAGAATTTTCGTAAGAAAATATAAGAAACTGGTTCTACGTATAAGGTCAACGAAGCTGCAAACTTTCCCAAAAAAAAAGTTTAGCAATAATGGCAACAAAGAAATTGCGAAAATGACTAAAGAATAACAATGTATTTTTGTAGTTATTATGTTTTAAAATATTCAAATATATAATACTTGGCTTTCCTGTAACTACTAATTGCATCTTTTATATTTTAAATATTTTATTAATATTGCTTTTACATGTTTAACTTATTTAAAATAAATAATTCGATTTTTTTTAGACCCTTTAAGGTTTATTCAGCTAGACCGAGTTTCTAGGAGTTCAATTTTAAGCTTTTAAGGGTTTAATCATAAATGTTATTACAAAAACCACGGTTTAAACAAATCACGCCAAATATAACCCGATTTTTTATATTTATCTATTAAGCTTAAAGTTTCTGACCAATTTATCCCTAATTTATTCTGTCTGCAATTTGATTATTTTCAGTACTCGGAGATTCGCCAGCAACTCGCTGTCATAGCCGCCAACTTGGAGGCGATGAACCGCATGACACAAACAATTAATCTGCGAACGTTTAACGGTGGGGAATTATTTTATCTTACTTTATATTATTATTTATATTCATTATTATTATTAATTTCATAGAGAACGAAATGGGTGAACTGCACAATAAGAATCTGCGGCTGGGCAATCAGCTGATGACGCGATTCAAGGACTTCAAGGCAAATCTTCCGGCGGAAAACGACTATAGCTTGGAGGCGAGAATGAAAAGAACTCTATTCTATGGTCTTCACCAGACATTTATCAATCTTTGGCATAAAAACGAACTTTTCCTGCAGAATTACGAGTTCAAAGTCAAAAAGAATCTGCGTCTACACTCAAAAATCAGTGAGTAATTAAAGATTTGCTTCAATTGTTGTATATTTCTATGCTTATATTTGTATTGAAAGAGATTGTTTAATTTTTGCCCATTATATTTTTGATGGAATTTCATTTCCTTTTTTATGGGAGCATTTATTGACTGCTGTCTATAAATACAAGCCTTTCATTATTAAATAACTTTGTTATTCATTTTTTTCTTTCAGTCAATTCAGAGGCCAGCGAACAAGAAATCGAGTTACTCATCGAGAATAAGACAACCAAACTCTTTGTGGACAATGTGAGTTGACTTTACTTAGCCCAGTAATTGATAAGAGCTAAAAAAAAGAATAAGACGACTAAGTAAGAGTGAATAAGGATGTCTAGTAAAAGTAAAAGGCATGTTTTTTTATTTTTATTTTTATTTCATATTTAAAATATAGAGTTTTTTCTAAAATATATATTCTTTGGCACAGAGTATTTTTTACAAAACAAAACTCTGTGGATTTTAAATCAATTTAAATGGCGCTCAAGAGTGTGCTACAAAAGGTGGCTTACACTGATTTCAGGTGGCAACCCTGAAAAAATATTTATATTTTGTATTTTAACGTATAATGTAACCTATTCCTATTTATTATTGCTCCCTTTCAGATCCTGCAGGAGACGGAGAAGGAGCGCCAGACGCTGCGCGATTTAATGGATAGATTCAACGAGCTGCGTCGCCTGGAGAAGTCCATAGAGGAGGTTCACGCCCTGTTCATGCGCATTCAGACCCTGGTCCTAGAGCAGAGCGAGACGATCCAGCGGGTTGAGTTCCATGCCCAGCAGGCAACCCTTTTCGTGGACAAGGGTGCCGACGAACTGGACCAGGCAGAGAAGAACCAGAAGAAAGCTCGCAAGGTAAAAGGTTCACATTATGGTATATAGTTTCAATTCAATTAATATTCCTCTTCTTTATTTGCAGAAAAAAATAATGCTCATTGTGATACTTGCGGCCGTTTTGTTAGTATTACTTCTCGTTGGTATTTATTTGTGATGTACATGCGACATTTTAAATATTTTTTTTCATATTATTAAGATATACATTTAAGGAAATAAACTAAAAGACGCAGCAAACTATAATATAGGTTGCATATTTTGAAAATACTGCGGAATTCGTACACAACTGAAGAATTCATGGAGTTTATTTGCATTTTTTCACTTTTGTTCATGTTCTTCTACTTTCCTTTCTTATCGATAGTTGAACCATCAATATCCGTAGCAACTATCGTAGCAACTATCACTAGTTAGATCATGTTGCTCAGGTGAACACATCTAATATGGCAAACCTAACATTTGGCATCAGCATGGATTTGAATATAGTTATAATTAATTACAATAAGTCCCCTCTGATACCAAATCCATATATTCCGGACTACTCCCGATGGAATGCATCGAGTAGTCAGCTAAATATTCTAGGAACAAGTTGGCCACATTTTCTATCGATAAGCCAAAAATAATCGATCAAAAGGTAGCCCCAAAAAAGCCATCATTTTTTATTTTATGTTTTATTTAGTTTGCATTTTTCTTTTTTATTTTATTTATTACTGTACAAACTGCTTGTATCCGAGGGTATTTTGATTGTAAACTGTATGATTATTTCTTTTATTCATAAATGGCAATTGTTTATTCAGTTACCTGGACTTGTGGGGACAAGTCGTCTCTCTTTAATTTATTTTATTTATTTTATAACTGCTTCCAACTTAAAAAATATATATTTCTGTACAAACTGCTTGCAACCGAGGGTATGAACTCGCAATGGAAGTGGCTACTTGCTTTTCGGTAACTCTGATTATATCCCTGAAAGGTGCTAATTACGCAAAAATTCTGAGAAAAACCATAGTATTTTATATTTTTCCGCTTTAAATTGAAATATAAAGCCACACCACTTTGTAAATTAAACAAGAAAGAAAGCTAACTTCGGTAAACCGTTCATTGTGGTAATGTCGAAATTTTGTAAATGTTGTACATTTTACATTTTACATGTAGAATTTTACATTTTCATATAAATCTACCGATCGCTTCTCCGGCAGCTATATGATATAGTAGTCCCATCTTAATGAAAATGAAACCGTAATTCTAAAACCGTTAAAAACTGCTATATCTCGAAATTTAAAAAAATACGTTGAAAAACAGAGAAGTTACAATTTTTTTTACATTTATTTCAACTTCATTTCTATGGCAGCTATACGATATAGTGATCCGTTCTGACATATATACTGTGTGCTAAAAAAATAAGATTAGTTCGCGTAGAAACCGACAGACGGACATGGCTAGATGAACTCAGCTGGCGATGCTGATCAAGAATGTATATACTTTATGGGGTCGCAGATGCCTCCTTCACTGCGTTGCAAATATCATGGCAAAATTATAATACCCTCTGCAAGGGTATAAAAATGTGTTTTCAAGTCACCCGAGTCACCGCTTCGGAGCCACTTCTTCGTGTGATATTCTTGTAAGTCACGACTTTAACAGCCTCGCGTCGGTCACACTAAGAGAAATTTTAATTTCTACACTGCGGTCACACCGTTTCACATTATACTATAAAGTTTCTAGTTTATAACTATTTTTTATTACAAAGCCATGCCTTTTTCCATGTGTAAAGTGATCTAAGGTGAGCAAACATAGGTTCCCCGAGGACCGGGCATGTCCTGCAGCAATGGGGCGTGCCGGAGGAGCTCTTCCGGTTGGCGGACGACGCGGAAAAGCGACAATAACAAACCAACCCCGGGCGCCATTTTTGCTGCTTTTTGAGAGGACTACGCAGCAATTAATTGGATCCATCCATCTCTCCTGCAGGCGGGGACTCTGATTCGGATTCGGTTGCGGACACGGATTCGGATACGTTGCTTGGCCAACATGGAGGACCCGTGCAAGCCACCGCCACCGCCACCGCCGCCGCTCCCGCCGCCGGCAGTTTCCCTCGAAGAAGAGTCGTCGTCGCTGCCGAGTGCGAGGGGAGTGCACTTCAAGCTGCAGAGCCTGCAGCCGAAGGAGAAGGAGGAGGAGCTGCTAGGCTCGGTGACCACGCACAACTGCCCAGGGACGCGGGCCAGTGCTCGCGTCATCCAGAAGATGAAACAGGACCAAACCAGGCCGATGACGCCGCCGCCCAGCGAGCGGGAGCACAGCAAGAAGGAGGAGAAGGCGGCCCAGAAGACGCCGTCGCAGCTGAAAATCGGCAATGGCAAGACCAGCTGGACGAATGTGGAGCGCAACTGCTTCTTCGATGCTCTGAATGAGTTTGGCAAGGACTTTGAGGCGGTGGCCAACTGCATCAATGCCAAGCTGAAGCGACGCAATGCCAGCAGTGACTACAGCTTCAAGACGAAGGATCAGGTGCGCCAGCACTACTATCAGACCTATCACAAGATCTGCAAGTATGTGCGGTATTCAGAAGGTGAGAGGAAGTCCTCCCTGCTCCTATTTTAGTTACCATCTCTATTTGTTAACCCCTTAGAGCTCAAGAAGCCCGCCCAGGAGCTGTACACGCTGATCAACTATGGCGAGATGCGACGCAAGCTGCAGTTTCTCACCGAGAAGCACTTCATGAAGCTGAAGCAGCTGGTCTACCAGGGCCAGATCACCGTACGCTGCAAGGGCAAGAATATTCGGATCAAGACGCCATCCTGCAAGGCCCTGCGGCGGCTCAATCAGCTGGATGGTAAGTGATTGAGCTAACTCCTCTGAAAGTCATTAATTCTGTAATCCCCAACCCCAGACTCCCTTGAGGACATCCGGCTGCCCAGCAAGGTGGAGGTGCTGGTAACGCCCGCTAACATGGAGGCCTTTGGTCGCGTCCAGTCCCTGGCCCAGAATCCGCGCGGCCGGATCATTGTGCCGCTGCACAAGAAGCTCATCAGCTTCATCAAGACGTTCGAGTACAAATGGCGCAGCGCCAACCAGCGTTTGAACGAGGAGAAGTCCATCTTCTGCCCGCTGCCCAACCCTGCCTCGGCCTCCGCTTCGGAGCCGGAGCCCTCACCAGTATCGGTGCCTGTGCCCGTGCCCGGGCCCGTGCCCCTGCCAGTTCCACTCCCAGCCCCCGCTGCAGTCTTGGATCCCTCGCTGTGCTTCCAGCCGCGTCCTGGCGTGGCCATCCATCGACCCCTGCTCAGCATCACCGCCTACTTGAGCAGCATTAATATCTGCCTGAGCGCCTACGAGGAGCGGCTGGGCTTCAAGGTGCGCAGCGAGACGCTGGGCAACCTGCCCGGGCTGCCTGTGGCGGCCAGCAAGCGGCCCCGAACGGAGAGTGGCTCGGAGAAGCGATCGCCAGAGGCGAAAAAGCCCAAATCGGGGGCCAGTCCGGCGCTGGAGAAGAGTCTGGACGATGGGCCTTTGGAGGGGAATCATGTGAAGCTCGAGAGCAGCAGCGGCGATGAGTTGGGCGAGGAGATACAGGAGTTTCTCGGTGATTTGGAAGCGGCTGCCGCCCCAAACGATACTTCATCGCTTCCTGTGGACGCAACCGAGACGCCCATTGATGCCACGGCCTTTCCAGCAACTCCAGCGGACTCGTGTGCCTCCGAAACTTCTTCCCTGCCGCCTGCACCACCGCCACCTCCAACGGTGGCACGCTCCAAACGCAAGGAGGCCAAGGAGGCGGCTGCCGCTGCCCAGGCTCGCAACTTTCGGCCCCTGCTCAGCGATGAGATCCTGAAGAGGATCCGCAAGGGCTGGACCGAGGCGAATGCGGCGGACATAACCATTGGCGATCTGTACGTGGTCCTGGGCCAGGACTCCAAGCTCGAGCTGGAGTACTACTGGTGTGAGCTGGAGAACATGCCGCCAGTGGGCTCCACAGCGACGACTGCCTCGAATTCCCTAACAAACACGTCGTCTTCCGCCTCCTCCGTGACGGTGGCCACCCAAACGGGCAGCTCCTCCTCCTCCGCCTCCGTTGCCGTCTCCTCCAGCCTGCCTGCGGCGCCAACCCCTGCCCCTGCCACTGCCATCGTTAACAACTCCGCGCTGCCGTACAATCCCAACGACTGTGATAGCGTGGAGCGCGTCAGGGCCGTCACCTCGTCCTCGGTGAGCAACAAGCTGAAGCACCTACTGCTGGTGGCCAATCTCAGCGAGCGCGTGCGCAAGCGTCAGTGCAATTGCGGCCACACCTGCGACCGCAAGCGCGATCTGATGACCAAGGCGCAACAGCTGGCGGATGCCAGTGGCAGTGGCATTGGCAGCGATGGTGGCAACTTCCGCACTCCCATGCTCCCAGTGAGGCGACCCATAGCCAACATCATAGATCCCGTGAGGCAGCTCTCAGCGGTGAGTCACCTAAACCTCTAAAATTAATAAGAAACCCAAGAGAAACGATTGGTTTTCCTTATTTTCCAGCTCACCCGCCAGAAGATCAGCCGGCAGGTGCTCGTGCAGCGTCGCCTCCTGCCCCCCGCCTCCGTTGGCAGTCGTCCTTACGACCTGCTAAGCGTGCGCCAGCTTCATAGCGGCCTCTTTGAGCCCATCGAGCGTCTGGGTGGGAGTGGTTCCAGTGGCATTGGCTCTGGCTCCAACTCGAGTCAGAGTGTAGAGCTGGAGGCGCCGCAACAGGGAGAGCTGCAGGCGCTGCAGAGTCACCAGGGCAGCGGCGGCGGCGGCGGCGGCGGCAGTCGGGATATGCCCAATCTGGACTTTTGTGTGGCCACCAGCACCACGGGCGATGGCAGGATGTCCCCAAACGAGGCGATTCAGGATGAGAGCACAAGTACGGGCAGATTTTATATTTTAAAATCATTTTTTAAAGGAAAACATGGCATAATTAAAGGAATTTGATGTTGCAGAACCTTTTATCTTTATTTTAACGCTTTAACCCTTTATTTTTCGACCTTTTTCGTAGCTCAAAACTTCTTCCATGGCAGCGTTAGTCCCATGCACTTGCTGCGGGACTCCACCTCCAATGCCCGCTGGCTGGAGGATAATATCAATGATTTCTCGCTGACCTCGCTGCTGGGGCATCTGGACGAGATTGATGCCACCAGGGACATACTGGTAAGGGTTCTAGATCTTTATTTCTTGCTTTAAAACTTAGAGTCTAAATGTTATACTTAGGACCCCTCATCCAGCATGTCGGTGATCAGCGAGAGCAGCGTGGACTTCCGTCACAAATTCCAGGAGATTGCCGCCTTGCTGCAGCAGCAGGAGAAGGATTAGCAGTGGCAACTGTGGGAGACCCACAGCCCGCAGCCTGAGACCAGCTCCATGTGTGTGTGCCTCCAGAATGTTTTTATACTATTTTTTTTTTCTCCCCCCCCCCCCCCCCCCCC
>VNKF01009087.1:51138-105009 GCA_008044355.1 Drosophila lacteicornis
TGTTTTTTTTTTTTTTTTTTTTTTTCCCCCCCCCCCCCCCCCCCAATTTGTTTATCGATATTATATTATGTTATATATTTTAGCTTCGACTCCTTGTGATCTACTCTCATATTATGTCTCTGCCAAGTATTATAGGAAGCACTCACATTGTCTAAACATATACATACTTATACACATGCATATATATACATTTATATATACTTATTTATTTATACATTAATTATATGTATGAAGCGATCGATCAGGAAGGATATACCCCCTTTTTTTTAACCCTAGCTAGCAGAGGGTGTTATAATTATTGTAGTCTGAAGTTTGCACGCTCTAAAAGGAGAGAATAAATTTTATTGATCAGCAGCAGCAGCAGCAGAGTCAATCTAGCCAGTAGACTTTTTCTATATAGTTATCATTGGAAACCCTTCTATTAAATTGCAAACTTCAAGTGTATAACTTTCTTGTTTGTGTTTTTTTATTAATTCTCACTCCCCTTGATCGATTTCCCTTTATCCAAGCTCGATCCGCTTTCCTCCCAAATTGGTTTCTAGCCTGTAAGTAGTTTTTAGGGCACAAAATATAAACACCAATCAGAACTTCCATGTGACCCCCGAAAATCCCAATAACAAGAGAAGAGCATTGTTTTTACCTAATAATAATTAACTAATAATTAACCAGACTCCTCCTTGTTAACGATATATATATATAAAGGGTATATATACTAGTATACAGTAACAAATAACATTATGTAGGCTAGAAGGAGCAGAGGAACAATATTTAATCCTAGAGCGTATGTATTTTGTAACTCTGTAACACTTGCAACTTGTTATCATACTTACAACGGGCAAATACCGAAAATAAAAAGCAAAAACTCAATTAAAAACAGTCTCTTTTAACTTATTTATGATATTATTTTTATTATTTAAAGATCACAATGCAAGGGATTGTCATCAAATCGGAACAAACATCTAAAACAGTGGTCTGAGTGCAAATTGAACACTATGGCTAGATATTAGAAACAAAGAAAACGGCTAAAATTTATTGTAATATGGCAAACAAATAGCCATAACCTAAAAACTAGCTATTTAACGCTAGAAAAGGCTAAATCTAGCCACACAATTACAATTTGTCTGCCCTGATTCTTCGGTTCTCTTTTGTGCATACTTCTTCTTCTTTTCTCTTTTGTGCATACTGTGCGTGAGCGGCAGCGATGCCGACTGAGAAAAATCCTATCCCACGGGATAAGGCCGGGCTGATCTAAAATAAGTAACTTTAAATATAACTGCAGCATTACCCTTAGCTAAATATAACAGCTAAAACTAAATAACCATGAAGTAACGCTAATTAGTTACCCTTTCAGCAGGGATGGGCAGCAATCTTCAAGATCGGAGCCCTTAAAATCGTAACAAATACGCAAACATTGTAATTCTCAACCTGCAGAAGCCTCTCTCTGGGATATAAAAGGCTCTGCCGAACCCTCAGCTCTCCTCGTGATCCTCCTGCCCAGTCCGGGCCCCCACCACCTTGCCCCACTTACCCTTTCCCGCCTTATGCGACTGCTGGTGCAGGCCCAGGGACACCTGGCGCTTGAAAGACTTCCCACACTCGGCGCAGGCAAAGGGCCGTTCGCTGCTGTGGACGAGCATGTGGCGATTCAACTCGGAGGTGCTGCCAAAGCTGCGCTTGCGGCACACCTGGCACTCGTGCGGCTTCTCCTGGCTGTGGCAGCGCTTGTGGGCAATCAGATTGCTCGAGTACCGGAAACTCCGGCCGCAGATGTCGCAGCCGTGCGGCTTCTCGCCCGTGTGGGTGAGCATGTGCTTCTTGTAGCCCGACTTCTGGGTCAGCCGCTTGCCGCACACAGAGCACTCGAAGGGCTTGATGCCGCTGTGCGTGAGCAGGTGGGAGCGGAGGGACGAGGCCTGCCGGTACACCTTGCCGCAGGTGGGGCACCGATTCGGGTTATTCGGATCGTGCAGCGTCACATGGCCGTCGTGGGCGTTGCGGGTCTTGAAGGATTCGCCACAGATCTGGCAGACAAACGGAGTGGCCGTGCCGTGCAGCTGCATGTGGTACTTGAAGGAGTTGCTGGTGCTCAGCTGCTTGCCGCAGATCTGCAGAGATTCGAGATTTTTAGGGAGAATTTTGGGAATATTTAATAAAAGCTAACCTGACACTTTAGGCTGGGATTTTGGGTTCTTTTGCGCTGGCTCCTACCGATGGCTGACTGGGGGGGCTTTGACTCCGAGTCATCTGCCAGTGGCGGCTGCTCTGGATCTTCTGGCACCTCTGGCACCTCTGGCTCCTCCACAATCTCGTACAGCTCATCTTCATTTAATTCCGCCTCTAAATGTTCTTCTTCTCTGACTTCTGGCCAGTTTTTTGTTTGATTTTCGCTCTCTGTTTCGGGCTCCGCTTGTGCCAATTCAATTCCCGATTTGACCTCCTTGGAAACGGTTTCCTCACGATTCTCCAACTCCATTTCAAGATGCTGCTCATCCAGCACAAAGATAAACTCCTCGCTGACCTTCTCCCCACTCCCAGTCTTAAGCGAATCATCTTTTAAAGGCTTATTCGCCTTTTCCAAGTGACGCTGCCTCAGCATTCTGTCTATTCGATGGACACTTCGCTTGAACTGCAGCGACGACTGCATTCTGACCATGCAACCGGGGCAAATGTGCTGGGGCAGGTAGTGCTCGGCCTCCAGGATTTCCAGGCCGGTGCAGTAGCTCAAAACCTTGGCCAGAGTTGTTATTTTTCCGCAAATCGAATGTTGCCTAAAGAGCGGCAAGCATTTGGTGGACAGAACATTGCAAACGCGACAAAGGGCAGCTTCCCGCGGGATTTGCGAACGTGTCAGGCGGTTGGCCGGCAGCTTCACAGAGTCAGCCAGCGACATGGTTGCTTTCGGCTATCTTTTAGGTGTGTTTTAAGTGGGGATATTCACTATTAAACTTATTTCAAACGCTAATTAGTTGTTGTTGCCCCGTTTTGGCAGTGTTGCCAATTTACAACAGCGATCAGCTGACCACCAGTGTTGCAAGCAATGCGGTAAATCAAGCCAAAACAGCTAGAAAATAGCTGGAAATATTTCTGCCATCGAGAAAATTAATTCAAATCGTGGCTTAACATGTTGTTTTTCCTATTGCGAAACTAAATATCTTTTAAACTCATACATTTAAAAATTTCTTTAGAGCACATAAGGACCGAAATTATTAGAACTTAGCTTTTCCTTTCCACTCAAAACCCGTTAGATCTAGACAGAAACAAGCCAGACCAACACCGACCTAACACCACGTGCTGAATATACTAACGCCTTTTGGGGTGACAGGCGAAAAAATACCTAACGCCATCGCCGTGCCGGTGCGAGGTTGTAATTTTTTTATTGGGGATTTTGTAAAGAAAAACTCACTGCCCAGCAGGCAGGACACAAAAGCTTGACACAAGGAAGGCAGAAAACCGAAGCATGAGTATGGCGCCCCCAGCCACCGTCCTCCAGATGCTGCGCAGCCTGAGCACGCCGCGAATCCTCACAACCATCCATTACCACGGTGCATTGGGTAATCATCATCATTGCCACCAGCAGCAGGCACAGCCCCAGCACCAGCAGCAGCAGCAGCAGCGCCGTGCAAATTCCACAACACCTTCGTCGATACCTTCTCAGCCGCTTTGCTCGCTGTCGCCCATGCTCCACACAGTCCGCAGCTATAGCTCGGCCAGCAGTGAGTACTAGCAACGCTCTCACATTGTGCAATTCCACAGCTTATTTGTCACCCAAAAAAAACAGAGCAAGAAGCGGCTACAGCCGGCGGAGCCACAACAGCCAGTGATGCACCGACAGTGACAAATGCCGCGCTGCTGTCCAAGCTCTTTCCACAGACCTCGCCGGAGGTGGACAGCGGCGGCGAGCAGGAGCGCAAGAAGCGCGAAGAGGAGGAGGCCAAGGAGAATGAGCGCGCCTGGAAGCGCATGAAGCTGGGGTAGGTCCCCATTACCCCCATTATATGTGAAGATATTCATCTAACTCTGCTTTACCTTTCCCTCTTCCCTCTTTTCCCTCTTTTACCCCGACAGCTTCGCAATCTTTGGCGGCGGCGGCCTGGCCGCTGGCCTGTGGGGCGTCTATGAGTTTGGCAAGCCCCAGGTGGACGCCAATGGTCAGACGATCGAGGATGAGTTCATGGAGAAGCCACTGGTGCAGCAGTATGTGCAACGCATGTGGAAGAGCATGCACTACTACCAGAAGATGATCCAGGAACCGTCGCGTGACAAGCTCTTGCCCGATCCGCTCAAGCCACCATATGTACAGCCGCGCTACACGCTTGTCCTCGAAATGAAGGACGTCCTGGTGCATCCGGACTGGACGTACCAAACAGGCTGGCGCTTCAAGAAGCGACCGGGCGTTGATCACTTCCTCGCCGAGTGCGCCAAGGAGTTTGAGATCGTTGTCTTCACCGCCGAACAGGGCATGACCGTGTTTCCCATACTGGATGCCCTAGATCCGAATGGCTACATCATGTACCGTCTGGTGAGGGATGCCACGCACTTTGTGGACGGGCATCATGTGAAGAACCTGGACAATCTGAATCGTGACTTGAGCAAGGTAAGAGCCTTTTGAATTCCCCCCTTTACCACTGGATTAATGTTGAATTGCCTTCAGGTCATCGTCATCGACTGGGATGCAAATGCGACTAAAATGCACCCGGACAACACATTCGGCATTTCCCGTTGGCACGGCAACGATGACGACGGTCAACTGCTGGACCTGATAGCCTTCCTGAAGAGTAAGTTGGAATTTAAAGCGAATTTATAGTCTCCGGGTTTCACAATCTCTCCTTCAGTCATTGCCCAGAACAATGTGGACGACGTGCGTGAGGTGCTGCACTATTATCGCCAGTTCGACGATCCCATCAATCAGTTCAGGGAGAATCAGCGCAAGCTGGCCGAGCAGATGGAGGAGATGGAGCGCATTGAGCAGACCAAGGCCAAGCCTATGGTCAAGCAGTGGTCGCGCAACATTCTGGGGCGTTAGGTGGTTGCCACAACAACCCGCACCTGCCACACACACACACACAACGAGACACCATTCATACCTTAATCTTCCACACACACCACCCTCTTTCCCACACACACACACAAAAAATTAATATGTAGCCGCAGAGGAAGCAGCAACAGCAGCAGCTAAGATAACGAACATCCCGCGGAACGGAGCGGAGCACACCCTAATTGGCCATATTAACTGGAATTAAGAATAGATGGAAGCTGCTCCTCTTTTGGGATGAAACAATAGCAAATATCTTGTTTGTTTTCAAATTCAATCACTAAGCTTGCTTGTTTTTGTTTTTTGGCAATGTAATCTTAATAATATTATTATAAACAGAGAGAGCTAAGAGCTAAACCAAAAACAAATCGTTTTCGTTTTGATTTTTTCTTGTTGATACCAGTGAATAAATATTTATAAAAAATTAAATATACTTTTATCAGTCTTGCCAAGGTTTTCGAAGGAAAATTCGATTAGAATTGGATGATAAACATGGGAGTTATAGGACAATAAAGGTTCTCTATCTCGCTCTCATTCGCTGCTAATGCTTAGTGAAGTCTCCTTAAGTAGTGACTTGCGGGTTCGTGTCCTGACTAAAATAAGCGAGTAGAGCTGTAAAAACATCGATAGTGATATTCCAAACCATCGATAATATCGATACTATCGACAAAATAAAATGGGTTCAAAAAGTGTACTTTGCTTAAACAAACCAATTTAAATGGCATAATTTATACAAGATTTTATGTAATAAACAAAAAAACAATTAAATTCAATCACATTACTGTCTGCATAGAATTTATGTATAGATAGTTTTCGATTTTAATTATTAAAACTTAATTTAAAATGCCTCTGTCCTATCTTAAGAATATAAGAATTTATCATTATATTTATTTGTATATTGTATATATTTATTGGCAAAAACTGGTAAATTTTATACGAATTCCCTGATTTGTTGCTAACGCGATGTATCGATGGTGGGAAAAAACAATCGATAGCGACGCGGAGCACAACACCATCGATAATATCGATATAATCTATAGTTTTACAGCTGTACGAGCAAGGATTCCTTTGAAATCGCTCAATAGGAGATGATCTCCTCCTCCTGGAGATCCCTTTTACCGCTTAAAAACTCCCCAAAAAAAGAACGCAATAACCTTATTTTTAGTGTAAAAAATTACATGTACATAGTACAGGTGTCATCATCATTATTGTTTGATTTCTAAGCGCGCTCTTTATACATTCTATATATATATATATATGTATATATGTGCATGTGCAGTTATTATCATAATATGTACGAGTGTAAAAACCTTAGGCTAGTCTTAGACCCCTAGAACCTCAGCCCCGCCTGCTCTCTCAAAGCACGACAACAACTTTGGAGGTGGATATCGGTACTTCAGGTACATCGGTCATTTGATGGGAGGATGCTCCTCCTCCCCGGCCGCCTCCCGTTCCTCCGCCAGCTCCCACTACTCCTGCCTTGCGACGATTATCAATGACCTGCGCCGTCATTGCCGTGACGGGCGCCTCCTTGTTGTGGACTCGCAAATGGCTATTCAGACGCTTCTTGGTGGGAAAGGCCTTGGTGCAGTGATCGCATTTGAATGGCTTTTCGCCCGAATGCAGGCGAACGTGGGCATTGAGGTTGCTGGTGAAGGTGAAGGCCCGGCCGCAGATGGGGCATTTGTGGGGCTTTTCGCCGGAATGGACCAGCATGTGCTTCTTGTAGCCGGACTTCTGGGAGAGGCCCACGCCGCAGATCTCGCAGGTGAAGGCCTTCTCGCCGGTATGACTGATCTTGTGCTGGCGCAGCGAGGACGAGTCGTAGTAGGCCTTGTCGCACAGATCACAGGCATACGGCCGTTCGCCCGTGTGCGTGAGCTTGTGGCGCCGAAGGTGATCCAAGGCGGCATACCCGCGCCCGCACTGATCGCAATTGTAGGGCTTCTCCTCGGCATGGGTGCGCTTGTGGGCGGCCAGGCTCGAGGTGGTGCGATAGAAGCGGGCACAGATATTGCACTGATGCGGCTTGACGTTGGTGTGGGTGAGCATGTGCTCCTTGTAGTTGCGCAGGTGCTTCAGCCGCTTGCCACACTCCTCGCACTCGTAGTGCTTCTCGTCCACGTGCGAGCGCATGTGCTGGTTGAGGCGGCACTGCTGGCGGAACGGCTTGTGGCAGATGTGGCACATGTAGGGCAGGGCCTCGCCGGCGGTCAGTTGGTTGGAGTCCAGCGACTCCTCCAGGAAGTCCTCCTCGGTGCAGACATCGTCGCCATCGGCCAGCTATTAATATATTAATTAATTAATGATTTATTAAGTTATTGCCACTGGAGTTTAACCTACCAAATGCTCCTCGCGCTCGTCCTCGTCCATTTCGAGGGTCTCCTCGCCGATGACCTCGTCAATGGCTCCCTCGGCGGGTATCACAATCATCTGTCCCTCTATGATCTCGCCATGGGCGCCCGATTCGTCCATGACTTCGATTTCATCCTCCTCGGTGACTATGGCGTCGTATTCGTTCTTTATGGTCACATATTCCACATCGGCGGGCTGAAACTCATGCACGCTCTCCATGGTGATGTGCTCTTCCGTCTGGTGCTCCTCCTCTCCTAGCTCTTCCTCCTCATCCTGCTCGGCCACCTCCTCGATAACGAACTCCTCCTCCTCGCCGGTGGCTATCTCCACCATTTCCAGCTTTGTGTGGGAGAGATGCTGCTGCTCCTGCTCCGTTTCAGCATCTTGAACCTAAACCAAAAAGGATTAGCATGTTAAGGAGAGCGAAAAGCATTGTTTTCAATGTCAATTTACAGCGCCTGGCTCCTGCTCTTCGTTTAGCATCTCAATCATCACGTACTCCTCGCTGGGATCGTCGCACTTCTGCTGCTGCTGTTGCTGTTGCTGCTGCTGCTGCTGCTGCTGCTGGTGATGATTGGTGCCATGGGCCTCGTCCAGCCCGATGCGCAACAGCTCGTCCGAGTCAATGACCATGCGCTTAAAGTTAAAAGCCTGCTCCAGCAGCTGCAGGCAGTTCAGGCAAATGTGCTGCGGCATGGCGGCGCCGTCCTGCGGCTCAAAGGACAAACCGGAGCAGTAGAGAAGCATGCGGGCCAGCGTGGTGTTGCCCTCCGGTCCCAGCTCGATCTCCTCCTGCAGTGGCTTGTGCTGCTTGCAGGCACGCGTGCAGGTCCTGCAATTGAGCACCACCACCGAACTGGCGCCTCCGCCCGTCTTGCCGCTCATCATCCTGGTTCGAGTCCTTGTCCTGTTTCGTCTGATTAGGAGGCTATTCAGCTCGGTTCGGCGTTGGAGTGGGCCGGCTTATTTGATGTACAGCTTCTGTTTTTTTTTTGACAGAAATTTTGATGCACAGATGCTGCTCCATTTAGAGATGCGCAATATATGTCAAAATATATCGATAAGTCGATAGTTTTTTAAATAATTATAAATATTTACTTAAATTAGTTTTTTGTGCTCAAATATCTAAATATTTTTATTACATTTTGGAATATTCTTTCTTTGATATCTTTCTAGGTTTGCATATTCCATTTCTGCATTTTTTTTCACAGAGATGAAACATCGAAATGAACATCGATGTTTTTCAAGTCCCAATGGTGGGAGTCATCGATGAAAACGTCATACATCTTTGTAAAAAGGGTGGCAACTCCTTTTCGTTAGACTTATTTGTGGATTTTCAGAAGTTTTCCTACAGCAACTTGAATTTTCACTTTGCCCCGGGGCAGCGCATTGAGGGTTTTCATTTCCAGAAAATGGCGGGAGTATAGGAAAACCAAGGGAAGGCGCAATTTTCCTCCTACAGTCTGGCAGCGCTAGTTCATGAACGTTCACTAGCAATTTTAGTGTGACCAATTATATAAGAAAAATATTGGGGATTCGTTTTTGAAAATATAGCGTATTTTAAAATGTCTGTTACATAACTTCCTTGGAAAAGGTTCCAAATTTAATACATGTGTTTAAAATTTATTAAAAGATGTTTGTATTTAGCGAAATTGCACATAATTATTTACTCTGAAATTCGCCAATTTATTATTTAAGAAATTTGCCCATAAATATCCCCTAAAAATTATAAACAAAATGCCTTGTATTTCTGGTTTAACTGTATTTAATAGTGCACAAATTAGTAGTATTTAGTAGGTAGTCGCATATAAACATTATATTGTTAACTTAAGCTAAACTATTGTTGCGTGTTGCGTGTTGGGGGTTCCTTAGTTACTCTTCGATCAGCAGTTCCCACTGTCGGCGGCCTCGGCTCCAACTATTCTTTCAGTTCTCTCGGGAATTCATTCGACATTTTCGGGATAAATAAATTAACACTACAGAACGGCGACAGAGAGCGGTTCCAGCAGCATCAGCAGCACATCTAAGCTAGGATATACGGGATATATCTGTTTATATAGTCCCATATATGTATATGCGTAAATTGTGGTTTCAGTCTTTGATTTTAAACTTAATGTGTTAAATGTACGCTGACAAACAGTTAAGAAAAAAAAAACAAAAAAAAAATTGTCGACAAACTAGGGGAGCTTAGCCTAGGAATTTTTTGGGGATTAATCGCAATGCGGGATGTGGAAATGTCCTTGAATTGGGGCCCAGCCCCAAACCCCGTCTAATAACCGATTCAGGGCTTGCTGTCCCCATCGTCTTCTCCTCCAGAAACAGCTGCCTCCGCTTCCGCTTGCGCCTCCGCCTCCATGGCGGCCTGCATCTCCACAAAGATGTCGATGAGATTGTTGATCCCGATGAGATAGCCGTCCTCGTGGTTGCCCACCTTCCAGGCGGAGTAGTGATCGATGCGCAGCTGCGGCGGCAGCTCCACCGTCTTGGCAAAGTCAATCAGCCAGATGCTGGCATGGCTCTGGTCGTGGACGAAGAGCAGGGAGCTGCCGATGACCTCGTGGCTCTGGAAGAACTCCGAGACCGCCAGGGTGGCGCGGATAGCGCGTAGACGCTGAATGTAGCGGGGCTGCGGATAAAATGAGAAATATTAACATTAAATTAACGGTAATTATAGGCTGTTGTGTTGCTGCTTTGCTTGTACATTGCAGGCAAAGCGTGGCAGAAAGAGTGAGAAAAAAATATAAGAGTCAGACGGGAAACGAATTTAAATAAATTAAAAATTAAAGTAATTTAGAAAATCTTTAAAAACTTCAACTTGTAATTTAAATCTCTATATTTAGCATAGATAAAACCAGTTCAATTCAAGCTATTATAGTCTGATTATTTTAGTTATTACAATCGATTAAATATGCACCAGAATATGGGGATGACCGCTGAGGAACTCGACAAAGGCCAACTTGATTTGTTCGCGTGACTTGGTCGTTTTGAAATCTTTGGAACTGGTGCCATCGCTCTTCTTGATGCCCTGCGAATAGATGATTAATATAAATTGTTAATGGTTATCCATAGTGCTTAATGGAAATTATAAACGATTTTTCCAGCAATTACTGTAATTATCCAGAGAAGGTAGGATAAAGACCTTGGCATTTTGATTTTAAATTGCAAGGCTTACGGAATCCTAATTATTTTTCAACAAAATCAATTTCCCCTTTAAGGAAAAGTATTTCTATTTTCCATTTCAAGGACCCTACCTCGATGCGAAAGCCCAGCGTGGCCGTGCTGGAGATGGTCTCCCGCCAGACCATGTAGCGTGGCTTGGTCACCGCCTTGGCGGCATGCTCCTCGGCGGTGGGGGCATGGGCATCGATCTGGATCATCTTGTCGTACATGTCCTTGCGCAGCTTGGGCTTCTCCTTGGCCTTGGACAGCTCCTCCTCCAGGTAGGTGCGCACGCCCACCTTGCAGTCCATCACGCACGGCTGCACATAGTCACTCAGCAGGTCCTGCAGCTGGAGATATACTTCAGGAGGTGGCCAAGGATTAGGGAGGATAACTTGACAGGATATACAAAAAAGTGATGCTTACGTTCGCCATCTTCGCTGGTCACCTGGCCCTTGTAGACGGGCACGTAGGGCCTGAGGAGGTCCTGCATGAGAATCTGGAAGCACTCCTCCTCCTTGGGACAGAGCTTCTTGAGCACGGTGCCCGGCTCGGGACCGGCCTTGAAGTTGCCCTGATGTCCGGCCAACTGGACCCATGGATAGCGCTGCTTCTTGTACGTTTGGAAGAAGGGCGTCCACTGGACAATGTTGCGGATCTTTCGCCAGCCGGAGCTCTGCAAGAGATAAATGGGGATTAATGGGGGTTTTTTTATATAAAAATCTTTCTTCCTTTAGATTTTAGATCATAATTTTATAATCATTATGAATTTCTAGAGAATAAAATATATTTTTTCCTCCAAATGATCTCCTCTAGCTTTTAGATTTAGATTTACTTATATTTTTGGATTCCTAAATGATAAAATATATATTTATCTCCTTATCCTTGAGCGGCAAACACTCTGAAATTGCTAATAAGCTAAACGCAAATGCTTAATTAACATTAATTTAAGTTAATCATCGCAATTTGCAGGCCTGTTCTGTTGCTCTGTC
Source organism: Drosophila lacteicornis (assembly GCA_008044355.1). Taxonomy (NCBI): domain Eukaryota; kingdom Metazoa; phylum Arthropoda; class Insecta; order Diptera; family Drosophilidae; genus Drosophila; species Drosophila lacteicornis. Next base: position 62,677 of record VNKF01009087.1, read on the forward strand.
GCTCGATTTTATTTACGCGATTTTGTATACGCCAGAGTCGGGTGAATTGTTTACAAACTATCCCCCGAGTTTCCTTTTTCCATTAAATTATAAAACAGATGAAGCCGTAGAGGTATAACTTGATTTTAACACTAAGAGCTCCTAACAAATAAAAACTTACAGAGAAAACTCTGGCAGTTCCCATTTAAATCCCCATTATTTATAAATTAATCTTTCTAGCTTAGTTTTAATGGCTTTACATGATACAGCTGACAGCTGAGTAATGTCCCATTTTAGACTGTCCCGATTTTTTTAGCTGAGTCGTAATCACCTGATTCTTAAGTCGGCCATATATTTCAATGCACGTCCGACTTGAATCAGGTGAGAGATTACCGCCTTTTTCACTTGGATTTTGAGTCAATAGTAAAGCTGTTAGTCTGATTATAGAATCAGGTTGGGGTGGATAATTAATTAATTAATTAAGCCAACTTATAAAGTATAAAATTCAAGCCTAAGCTATATTAACATTACTTAAATAATTATTTTAAAATATTTATCTAACAATTATTTATAAGAAAAGGAATCTGAAAATATTTATTTTTAATTGGTTTTCTTAGCTTTTTTTCGAACTAATTTTTAGGGGTTTTGATAATATTTTTTAAAGGCTTTAAACTTGTGATTTTTAATTGGTTTTCCCTGCTCTTTTTTGTCTAATTTTAAGGGCTTCATAATAATATGTTTTAATAATTAAATGTGCAGAGATTTTTTATACAACACAAATTCTACTGGGCTAACATGTGGTATGAGTAATTATTAAAAGTTCCTAAAAATCACTCATACGACGGGTGAGCCCGTGTCCCTTGTTCAATTTAAATATAAAATAAATCATTTTAGGACATGATAGAACCTGAAAATACACCCAAATCATACCTTCTTGCCGCCCGACGCAGCCTGAGAGGAGGAACCCGTGCCCGACGACCCCGCCGCCGAGGTGGACACATCCGAGTCCCACTCGGAGCTGAGATCGTCGCTGCTGGCATAGCCATAATCCCTGGGCATCGGCACCTCCAGCAGCGACTTGGAGTACTGGATGTAGCCGGGACAGAGGCTCTGGCCCAGCGGTGAATGGGAGCGCCGTGGTCCCAGCGGGGATCCCGGCGAGCCCAGCGGCAGCGAGTTCTGCTGCGAAAGCTTCCGGCCCAGGCCGAGGCGAAGGCCACAATTATGGGTGGCCACATGGTCGCCGGAATTGGCCGTTATGCTAATGGTGGGCATCGATAGCTTCTTCTCCGCCCGCTGCCGGATGCCGTGGGCCTGGGCAAAGGCCAGGCTGCACTTCCTGCTCTGCATATTGTTGCCGGACAACTTCCGGCGAAAGATCTTCTTGACGGCTCCGGATCCACTGGAGTTTGTCGATGCATTTCCGGTCTCTGGTTGGCCGGACCCCTTCTGGGTCTCCGCCTCACTGCCCGCATCCTCGCTGTCCGCCGAGGTGGGCTTCCGCCCGGTATCGCTATCCTCGTCGCCGTCCGCATCATCATCCTCATCGTCGTCGTCGTCAAACTTGAGCTTGGCGATCTCCTCGGGCGGAACGTCGGGAAAGTGGAGCAGCTTCACGGTCACCTTCTTGCCGGCCTCGTTGTAGTAGACCTCCTTGGCGCTCATCCTGTCAAAGTCCTCGTAGATGCGGACCTGCGGCGATGGCGGCGGCGTTGGCGGCGTCACAGAGCCCTTTCCCTTTCCCTTGCCGTTGCCGTTGAGTGTGATTCCCCCGGGACGCGGGGGCGGTGGCTTCTGCTTTTGATTTGGATTTGGATTTGGATTTGGATTCGGATTGGGAACCGGACTCTGTGGATTCTGTGGCTGCTGGCTGAGGGCGCACACGGACATCTTACATGGAATCTGGCCCCGCGGCACTCGGCTCAGTGCATCCGGGGAGCGGTCTCGCGTCGAACTGATGGCGAACGCAACTATTTCTGCAGCTGGGAAGCACACAAATGGAGAGAAGGGGAGTTGGAAATGGAGTTGGAGCAGGAGCTGGAGCTGGGCCGGGCAGAGGAGGAGGGAGACGGAGTCACAGACGCTGCATTTTGATTTCTGCGCACATTTGCGAACCCGTTCGCGCCTTAAACCACACCATCTTCCTTCCTTCTCCCTCTGCCACTGACAGCCGCGAGGTGAGCGATCATAACGAGCGATTGGATCTTCTGCGAGATTGTGGGTCTTCCAGCCAGCCAAATACCCTTCGAAAATCAACCCTATTCAAGTCTATATCAGTTGGGTAATAGGATCAATTTAAAAAGCTCTTTCATCACATCATTTTCGTCATAAAAAGCTCGTTTTTGACGTGACAAGAAGCCATTATGATCTTATTTAATGCCTAGCTCAAAATTGGCCATGAATGAATGGCACTTTTATAATTTAAAAGGCATTAAATTGTTATATTGATATCAGTTTTTGATAGGAAATAAGATTTAATTGAAGCTCGTGTCCAGTCAATAATATAAGTGATTTGAGAGCCAGTTTTAAATTTCTTTTCTCATTATTTCACTTCAAGGAAATTAAGTTTCTAGTAAATAAAGCAAAAACACAGAGAGAGAGGGAGCTAGAATTTACCTCTAAAAGGTAGAAAATACCATACAAATCGCACTAAAAATCTTCCTAAAAATCTCATTTTAAAACACTACCAAAAATTCCCATTACAACCTTTAAAATAACCAAAAATATACGTTTCTCTAAAGAAATAAATATCAATAAAGCTTAAAGTTAGTCTGGAATATAAATCGAACTTGTATAACTCTCACCCAGCTTTGGGAAAAGTAATTAAGTAAGAGTTTCACATATTCCTGGCAAATTGATTAGCTAAGAAAACTTAATGCCTAATAATTATAACACCTGCCAGTTAACCGCCTATTTTTTACTATAACTAACGTGAGCATGTGAAAAGGCCTTGAAAAATAATCCTATTATAGAAATGAGCCAAATATAACAAAGTATTATATAAAAAACAACACTTATTTTAGTTTTTAGTTTCCTTATTAAGAAGAAAGTTTAATTAGTTTTGTAAAAGATTTGTAAAAGAATAATTAATGATAAGGAATTATAATTATTAGAAAAAAAGATTTGTAGAAGAATTAAGAATTAATTACTTAAAATTTATATTGTTTACTACAAAAAGGAACTTTTAATATCATACTGAAATATTAAATTTAATCATATGGATGGATTGCTACTTAATATTAATATTTTATCGTATTTTTTTAATAGTTTTAGAGGGTTTTCCATCAAAGAGATAAGCTTTAACATCCGATTGAACATTTGGCTCAAGTATTAGGAGTTCTCGTAAGCTCTTTCTATGAAAGATATCAACTTTAACATCAGGTTAATTACATAATTCATGAATTATTAATTATCCTATTTTCGTAGAGGTTTTTAAGGGGTTTTTATTAAATAGATTTACTTTAAAATTTGTTTTAGCATTTGAATTTATTTCTCAAAACTTCTTAAAGGGTTTTTCCATCAAAGAGTTACATTCTAACATGTAATTCAACCTCTGGTTAATTGCAAACTTTAAATGATCCCATTTTCATAGAGTTATTGAAGGGTTTTTAGATCAAAGAGTTAAATTCTAACATCTGGTTCCACAATTACATTAGTAATTCTCCACATTAGTTCTTGGAAGGGTTTCCTCCTAAAGAGTCAAATTTTAACATTTGGTTTAACGTCTGGTTAATTGCAAACTAATAATTATCCCATTTCCATAGGGTTCTTCGAGGATTTTTCTATTAAGGAAATTAAGAACTCCTGAACCAAATGCTAAAGGTTCAGAACCTTCTGAACCAGATGTTAGTTCAGGAGTTCTTGGATGGCCCGCTCACCCGCTCCATACCCTCGATGAGGGTATTATCGCTTCGTTGCTTCTGGGGCCTTTGGCCTTTCGGCTGCTTTGGCTGCTTTTGGTTGCATTGCTGTAATGCGCACACATCAATCAAAATTGATTAAAGTGAATACATGTGTATGTGCCATGTAACACAAGGCACACGGCACTCGGCACACGAATAGCAGACGGCGGACGGCGGACGGCGGACGGAGCTAAGTAGGCATTGTCGGAGCGTGTTGGCATCTGGGCAGCACCATAAGCTCCATCTGCGGCATCTCAGCCCGCCGCTTGGTGGTGGCCACCACCGCAATACACCGAAAACCGCCCAGAGTCGGGCAGCCAAGGCGATCCATTGGATCCAATCCAATCCGAGTCGAACGGAGACCCAAATCGAACAGCACACATTATGATAATAATGGAAATGGCAGCGAGCGCGGCTATCCAGTTACGCCAGTGCCCAGCCACTATATAGATATATATATACTCGTATATATATATCTATGGCCATGTTATATACTAACTGAAATTTCTTTATAACATTTGACGTCATTTGCAAATGTTAACGGCGTCGTCGTCGTCGTCGTCGTCGTAGCCCGTCGCAAGGCGATAACGAAGCAACAACAGCAACACGACAAACCCACGGAAACCTTGGAGAACTTTGGTTCTTCCACATCTACAATAGATCTTACAGTTAACAGCTAACAGTTAACAGGCAATACATCCGATTATGCATTTGGCAGAGCCAAGTATAGGTTAAGTTAAAGTCTCTCGCAAAAATAGAACGCTAATTAATTGAATATTCATTGGCTTTGAGTTTGCAGCGAATAACTTTGGTTCTTTCTTTGGGTTCAGGTTAGAGGCTAACCTTTAGATGTTAGAAGTCCATGTTAAGTTGGAAATTTTAATGGAATAGGTTACGGAAAATTTATAGATTTTATTATTATAATTTACTTAGGGATACTACCAACTATCGTGTTAAGTCAATCACATCTACTATAGATCTGAGGGTTCAGATTAGTGGTTAACCTTTAGATGTTAGAAGTCCATGTTAAGTTGGGAATTTTATAGATTTTAATTTTCAGAACACTCTTATTATCATTTACTTAGGGATACTACCATATATAATGTTAATTTAATCGCATCTACTAATGATCTTAGGGTTCAGATTAGTGGTTAACCTTTAGATGTTAGAAGTCCATGTTAAGTTGGGAATTTTAATGGAATAAGTAAAGGAATATTTATAGATTTCAGTTTACAGAACTTTATTATTATCATTTACCTAGGGTTACTACCATCTATCGTATTAATTTAATCGCATCTACTAATGATCTTAGGGTTCAGGTTAGTGGTTAACATTTAGATGTTAGAAGTCCAGGTTAAATTGGGAATTTAAATGGAATAGGTTAAGGAATATTTATAGATTTTATTATTATCATTTACCTAGGGATACTACCATCTATCGTGTTAAGTCAATCACATCTACTATAGATCTTAGGGTTCAGGTTAGTGGTTAACCTTTAGATGTTAGAAGTCCATGTTAAGTTGGGAATTTTATAGATTTTAGTTTTCAGAACACTCTTATTATCCTTTACTTAGGGATACTACCATATATCGTGTTAATTTAATCGCATCTACTAATGATCTTAGGGTTCAGGTTAGTGGTTAACATTTAGATGTTAGAAGTCCAGGTTAAATTGGGAATTTAAATGGAATAGGCTAAGGAATATTTATAGATTTTATTATTATCATTTACCTAGGGATACTACCATCTATCGTGTTAAGTCAATCACATCTACTATAGATCTTAGGGTTCAGGTTAGTGGTTAACCTTTAGATGTTAGAAGTCCAGGTTAAGTTGGGAATTTTAATGGAACAGGTTGAGGAATATTCACTGATTTCTACTATTTACTATCTAACATTTTATTATAATAAGTTCTTACAAGGAATACCTAGTATTTTAAAGTTTATTCAAGGAATTTAAATCATAAGTAAATGGTAGAAACTAAGAAACTAATAGGTAAGCTCCAATATATAGGGTGGTTTATAAATCTCACAGCTAGAAATTACCTTCATGGGGCTAATCGAAGTGTAGATCATATATATATAATATATATATATATAATCATATATAATCCCTGAAACCAGATATTAAATCTTTTTAATTTCCCAATCCTCCGACTCCCTTTCAGTAATATCTTTATGTCTTGGCCTGTCTACTATTATCTATTCATTATTATTCCCATCTACCGATATACCCATCCGTCCTTAAATACAAATTTGCTGTATTCGTTATCTAATAAAAACAATTGTACAATCTTCGATGCCGTCGCCACTAGCAACAACTACAGTAATGGCGATAACGACTGGATATATGGCGGCATGTACTGTGCATATAGATATATACAGGGTGTGTGTGTGTGTATTACGTATACGTAATAATTGGCAAGCCATCTCCCCTCTAAGATCCCCTTGGAAATCTTATTTGAAATCCCCCCAAAACTCACAAACGCCACCCACTCTCCATAATGGACACTACGCGCTTAATGCCCGCCATTCACATTCGCATAACAATTTCTCTCAGTATTTCTCTTCAATTTTTTTTAACTGCCAAAAGCTTAAAATTAATAAAGTAAACACAGTTCGTTGTCAGGCCCCCCCTTCCAGCCCCGTTGTTCCCCACTGCCATCTTTCAACGGCCTCTGTTTCTCTGAATGCCAGTTTTTTGTTTCTCCGAATGCACTGAAAACGAAATGGCTTTCTTTCTTTACATTTACATAGGAAAAAATTATTAAAAGCCAGAATAAGTTATTATTAATTAACTTATCGTAGCATTAGCTCTTCACAAGTTTTTAGGCATGTCTTTTATGTTCACTGATGCTTAATTATTAACGATTATTTGTTATCGATTAATATCCATTTGTTGAATATTTTTCATAATATGCAATGGAAAACAAATTGAATTTATATCTAGAATTTTCAAAGCAAACATCGCAAATCATGAGCTCTTGAGACCAGAGCTCGAAAAAGTTATTAATTATAGCTTTACTGTTAATCGATTGAAGGCTAACTCTTTTGTTATCGATAAATACCCCTTGGATGGATATTTTCATTATTAATTAAATGCAAAACTAACTAATTTTAGATCTAGATTATATTAAATCTATTTATCTTTTGGGTAAAATTATCAAATAATAATAAAATAATATATTTCAAATAATTTTGTTATCGATTAATACACATTAGTTGGCTATTCTTCATAAGAACAAATGCAAAATAAATAGACTTTTTCGACTACTTTATGATGATTTAGATTAAAAAATTAAGTCTCTTTATATATTTTTATTATCTTTATCGATTTGATTGATATCTTTTGATACCGATACATACCCCTTGGATGAATATTTTCATTAGATTAAATGCAAAACCAATTGATTTTAGATCAAGATTATATTCCATCCATTCATTTGTTGGGTAAATATATCAGATAATAACAAAGCATTATCTTTTTTGTTAATCGATTGACGCCGAATAATTTTGTTATCGATTAAAGCACATTGCTTGGATATTCTTCATAAGAACAAATGCAAAGGAAATTTACTTTTTCGACTACTAGAGGCGGACTTAGAGTATAATATTAAGTCTCTAAATATATATTTATTAACTTTAGAGTGTTATTTGAGAAATACTTAAATATGAATATTTTAAATATATATTATTTTAAAAAAAGAAATCAATAAGCTCAAAGAGACCCATATCTGTTCAAGAAGAGATCATTTCAACAATGTTACCAATTTTTTTCCAGTGTGCCATTGACGCACAGAATGGATTTTGGTTTTTGGCTTTTGGCTTTGGATATGTTTTTTGGGACTCTCGTCGAGCGGTGGCTGTGAATGTGAATGGGGATGGAATCGTGAATTGTGAATTGTGAATTGTGGGTGGCTCTTTGGGGCGGATGTTATTGAAACGATCAAGCGCCAATTAAGGCGGGCGTTCAGTTCCATTTTGGGCAAACTTAATGGGCCTCAATTGCCGAATTCGCTGTTCGTACGCAAATGCCTCTTCAATTATATAATTGGGGGGTGGGGGTGTGGGAGGTAGTACTTCCAAATTGCGTAGCGCCTAATTTAGGGCTGGGGCAGAAGAAAAGAGGGGTTCAAAGAGGGGTTCACATTCTCATTGACGTCGTTGTTTATTGTTGTTTTTGTTGCTTCTGGCTGGCGTGTAAATGTTTACATAAACCCGAGCACTCGGATTTTCGGTGCAAAAGTCAGTCATCTAGTATAAGAGTCGCCCTAGGCCCTGCTCTCTCTCTCATTCTCCCCCTCTCTCTCTCTCTCTGTGTAGATCGCACTGTCTCTTTCCTGGGGCGGTGAGAATTTGGCGCGTGCTTCAATTAACACACTTTTACAACAGCAAACAGCAAACAGCATACTGCAGATTCCACACTGCCACTGCCACTGCTGCTGCCACTGGGGACTTGTAATTAATTGTAATTAATTGCAAAAATGAGAGGAACAAGCTCGGAAATAACGAAAACGAAAACATTTCGGCTTTTTCCTTACTTAAATTTGTAAATTTAAATGTATTCAAGCTTTGGATAATGTCAAGGAAGCCATTATTTTATGGTTTCAAAATATTTAAGCTTTGGAAATTGTAATTTAATAAGAAACCATAATATTTGGACATTGTTTAGAGTTTTTTCTAAGTAAATAAAATCGTTTTAAAATATTTGAGATACCAAAAGTGAAAAGAAATGCTTCATTCACATTGTTTCTTCTTGAATAATATTTTAAAAAATATTTAAGCATGCAAAACTGCTCATACAAATATAAGAAATTGGTAAACATTTTTTTAAATATATTTAAGCTTTGGAAAATTAAAGTAAGAGCTAAAAACAAAAATTTCAACATTTTTCCACATTTATTTAGGATATTAATTAGGGAATGTAATTTATAACTAGTACTTTGTTTACGCTATTTAATCTTTTAAATAAATACATTTTAGTTTATTTTTGTATGGTTTCTGGTTAGCTAATACAAATCGTGGTTGGATTAGCTTAAAAACCGCAAAGGCTGAACTTACCAACAAGCTTTACAAACAAATAAATACATTAAGTGATAAACCAGACTAAAATATGAATTGTATATTATGGAAAACATTAAGGCAACTTTCTTGCTTAAAATTTGTTGAAATATTTTAAATATTTATAATTTTAGTGAATTTTTTACTCGGAATTTGTTGTAGGCTTCAAAATATTTTAGTAAGGAATACAATATTTTAAAGGAACTTTCACACACACACTAAAACACCATCAATTAAATGTTTAATTAAGTATTAAGCCACACACACACACACAAGCACCAGCAATTAACATTTAATTAAGAATAATTATAGGTTGCTTTGCTTTGGTTTTTCGGTTGCTTTAATTAAATTTATTTAAAAAAAGGTAACTGGAAAAAAAAGTGCCGAAAATATTAAAAATAAATAATATTTTGTTGCTGGCATTGGCTTTGGCTTTGGCTTGGATTGGCTTGGATTCCACAAGCTCGCACAGAACGGCTTGGAGCTTGGAGAGCGTACAATACCGATGGAAATACCACTAGGTAATAACAATAACAATAAGAATAACAATAACAATGATGTAGTAGCAACAATAGCAGCAAGCGAGAGACGAGAGACGAGAGACGAGACCAGACCAGACCAGACCCCGGGAGCCAGCCGCACGCGATCGCAGCAAAAGCTCAACTGGTCGCGACTCTGCTCTGGAAACGGAACCCAAACGAACCGAGACCGAAAGCGACACCGACACCGAGATACCGAAAGCCACACACCAGCAGCAGTGCCAGCACCAGCACCGACCCCGACACCGAATCTCCAACTCAGCTCGGCTCACTCTCAGCTGGCGACAGAGGCAACCTCATCTTCAGTCCTCAGTGGAGTCCAGGTCCCAGTCCAGGTCCCAATTCCAGGTCCCAATGCCAGGCTCCAAATCGAAATCGAATTCGAATTCGAAATCGAAATCCCATCAAAACCAGAGAGACAGCCAGAGAGAGGCAGAGAGAGAGCTCTCTCTCGGCTCCCACTGATAACACCGAAATAATTGGCGGGGTTTTTTCGGGGGAGGGGGGTTCGAAATTATCACCAAACGGAGATGACAAGGGAAATTGAGAACGGAGGGCAGGCGGAGGTGCCAACCTGGGGCCCCGGGGAACAAAGCTCATTAGTTGGCCTAGACTCACCCGCGATGACGTTGTTTTAATGATCGGAAGCCCAAGGCCGCCACGGGCGTGACGTCAATGCTAATGATCCTACAGATATCTGTGGAAAATGGAAAATGGAAAATGCCCACACAATCGAAGGTCCTTGGGAAACATCAGAGAGCTCCTTAAATACTTTACTTAATAGAAAGTTGTATATCTCAAGGCCTGCCTAGAAAGTTTTTTTTGTTATATATAAGAGAAGTATGCCCAAAGAATAGAAAACTCTCCTATTAAATATTGAATTATATTTCACAGAAATATGTAGACTTAATTCCATTGGATCCACAAGATTCTTAAATATTCCTATGATCAGCTTCAGGGATCAAGATCCCAATTAAAAATCTCATACTTCCTATTCCAAACAAATCCTACATCTAATTATTTCTATAAAGAAATATGTAGAAATAAATTATAGACTAAATTCCATAAGATCCATAAGATCCACAAGATTCTTAAATATTCACATGATCAGCTTTAGGCATACTTCCTATTCCAAACAAATCCCACACCCAAATAAAATCATCATAGAATCTATATACGATAATTACATGAATTCTAAACTCTTGAGAATTAAAAATTTCTTAATAAGATGCTTATCAAATTTAATACTACGAAATTATACATTTTATACTCATCTCCACCAATATTTCATAATAATCACTAACGCGACAAACAGAAAAGCACTAAATTCCAGCTAACGCGATATGTTATCGAATTTTCGATGTAGGTTCGTATAAAAATAATACTTGAAAATACACAATTGAAACTATAGAGTATAAAAACTAAACTTTGGAGTATACATTTGATATTTTGAAGTATAAAATCTATACTAAACTCGTTATACTGCTTGAGTATACTTTTAAGACAACGCGTAGAAAGGTTAAACTCTTGTTTTTTTTTTTTTTTTTTTGGGTGCACATATAATTATTTATATAATACATATATAACAAATAGTTGGACTTACTATAATAAATACAAAATATTAATAATAATAATAATATTAATATCGTAGGTCTTACTTTAACATACAAACATATTAAAATGGAAATGAATATACATTATAATATTTCTTATTTTAAATCTTTCCTTACCAATTTCTTTGGCCTTCCTTCCCTAAAGCATTTTAATCTTATAATATTAATACATTAATAATACAATTAAGAAAACTATATTAAAAAATATAATTTAAAACAGTATAAGCCTAATTAAAAAAACTGAATAAGCCAATTAAGAACCACAGTAGTTCTAAGTAATCCCTTAATATTAATATCTTACAATATTCACATATATCCCAATATATTAACATGGAATTTGTGATTCCATAATTTATTAAACCCAGTGAACTCCTCAAGGGTTTAACCCTACAACAAATAAAGAAATACCTGTTGTTCGGAATAATTGCATATCATTGTTTATCAATCTATGGGAAGCCCGCTCTTGGGGAATCGGTAAACATATTAGCTTAAAGTTCACAGAAATCAAAGCGAGGCTACGGCAAAAACTTTCCGAAGATCGCCAACGAGATCCTTATTAAATATGAGTCACATCGCGAACTTTCTCCAGGAGAAAGCTAAAGACCTTTATTAAATGTAGAAATTACATAAACAACAAAAAATGACGTGGGAATCCTTGGCTCTTGCGTCACACTTGAATCTCCCCGCCGGCAGTTAGTCTCTTCGGAGGAAGAACGATCTTCCGAGTGAGAGAGAGAGAGAGAGAGAGAGAGAGAGCGATCTCTTCCGAGATCTACAGACCGCTGCTCGTTCCCCCCCATAATTCTCCCCCTCTCCCACACTGCCTTTAGGCTTATCAGTTGAACGATCTCATTTTCACACGATCCACGCTTTTACGCATGAGCGGCTGCTCTTCGCCGCTCTCTCGCGGATTCGCAAACTCACGGACTCACAGTGACGTCAATGGACCGGGAGTAGAGCTTTCCGGCTGGACCGGTCCAACTTTAGAGCTGTATTTTTAGCTATTTTATAGCTAAAAAACTACTTTTTTTCTGTTTCTTATTTTATTTTTAAAAAGATTACCTTAATTTTATAAATATAAGCGTGAATATATCAATTATATTATAGAAACAGATCTAACCAAAAGATTATTTTAATAATAATTAATCAGGGTTGCCACAGAAATCGTTTGAGTTTTAAAATCACTTTAAAGGGTGTCTAAAAGTATGCTGTAAAATGCTTGAGTCATTAAATTCAGTGATAGTTGGCTTTTTCTACAATGACACTCAAGTGATCAAAAGACGCTAGTGATTCAGATAAAATATTTTAATATGTTGTAAATACTTGTAGGAAATATTGAATTAAATTAAAAATGTTGGTATTAAATGGACCAGAAATGCAGAAAATACAGGGATGCCACAGAAATCGTTATAGATTCTAAATCTATAACAAAAACAAATTTTCTAAAGCAGTAAAGTAATGGAATAAAATATTTTAGCTCTCAGATCTATGGTAAATTTTGATTTTTTTAGGCTATAATATTTTAAAGCATACTTTTAGACACCGTGTAAATTGATTTCGAATCTTTAGCAATTTAAAGGGCTTCCCTAATTTTTAATGAAACAAATAAGGAAGCCCAAAGACAACTGTAGGAACTACAGATATCCTAAATAAATATCTAAGCTAAAAACTCTAGCAGATTGTTAGCTAAGCATGATTTACCCATTAAATCTTTCCTTTTAATAATTTTCAATTTTCAAATTGTAGCAACACTGAGCGAAACTGAACAAAAAGCTTTTTCTGATTTGTTTTAGCAAAGACTTGCACCCAGGAAGAGCTTTTGAGAGAATTCTGTGTATAGAAGAATCATAGAAGAATTCTACTCGTATGTTTACGGCCTTGTCTTTTTATTGTAATATTATATTACATTTCAAGGACGTTCTAAAAGCTCTGTAAACTACTTGGTAATTTTTAGAACCAAATGAAATATTTTAAGTCATGCTTCAGGAACCAGAAAGAACGATATTCTTTAAAAATAAATTCACAAACTTTTAGAAGAAAGTTATCTAAGATTCCCCACCAAAATTTCAAGAAGAAAAAAAGCCATATCCGCCAGGACGCTTACCTTCTTCTTGGCCGCCTCGGCGGCACTAATTACGTAGAGATCGACGATGCCCAGGAGGCAGTCGTCGCAGCGGCACACATCCTCGCCAAAGGCCAGCGAGCCCAGGCTGCTGGTGGAGTCCAGGGAGTCGGTGCGTCTCAGCCGGCTGACCACGCCCATGCCCAGACCCAGGCCCAAGCCGAGGCCCACCGCACCGATCCCCGCCGGCGGCGGCGGCAGCATGGGCGATGTGGGCGACGTGGGCGACGTGGGCGAGGTGGCCGAGCTGGCCGAGCCGGAGGCAGCGGGTGAGGAAGCGGAAACAGAAGCCGAGGGAGCACCACTGGCCGCAGCGGCCGCCTCAATCTTGCGGGCCAGCAGCTGCTCCATGAGCGTCCGCGGTCGCGAGGAGGAGGGAAACAGGGCCATGTCCGATGGCCTAATGGTTCCCACACCCACTCCCGATCCCGATACGGCTCCCACTCCGGCTCCTGCTCCAGCTCCCTCGGGCGCTCCTGGTCCTCCGTCCACCGCCGCTGCCGCAGAGTTCTTTGCCTAAGTCTTTCGTTTGCTCTTAGTTTTGTATTTGTATTTTTTTTTTTAACTTTTTTATTCGGAACGCGATTTCCGGCGACTTTTTTAGCTACGCGGGAGTTGCAACATACCTGAAAATGAAGGGAGAAGAATATTATATTAGTTATTTCGTTTGATAAATTAATAAATATTATTTATATTTAAATGTGGAAAAAGAAAAATCGCTAAAGGGTTTTAAGTTCTATTTATAAGTTCTCCTAAAAGTAGACTCTAAAATCTTTTGGGTGCCTAATTTAAATGTGGAAAAGAAAAATAGTCTTTGTACTTTTTTTACTTAATTTTTTTACTTAGATTTTTTATTTGATAAATAAATAAAAACTATTTCTATTTAAATATGAAATAAAATAGTCGCTAAAGGGTTTTAAATTCTATTTCTAAAATCTTTGGATTGCCACATTCTTTGTAATTTTTCTGTTGATTTAAAATTCACAAACATATGTAAATGATAGGCTTAACACCCATCTAGGAATCAAGTCTCTAGTTTAATTTTTTAAAGAAAAATATTTTAATGATATTTATAAGGTCTCCAAAAAGTATGCTCTAAAATCTTTTTGGTGTCAGCTTTGTTGTGCTTTATTTGTTGCATACTTTTGGACTCCATTTTTGTTGATTTAAAATTCACAATATGTATATATATGAATATATTAAACCCTTCCACGAATCAAGTCTCTATTTTAATGTTTAAAAGAAAAATATGCAAAAGAGTTTTGAATGATATTTATAAGATCTCCAAAAAGCTGGTTCTAAAATCTTGTTGGTGTCAACTTCCTTGTGCTTTATTTGTAGCATACTTTTCGACTACATTTTTCGTTGATTTAAAAACCTCAAACATATATTAAAATAATAATAATTATTATTTTTTTATTACTATTTTTTGAAAAACCATTCTGGAAATCTCAAACTCAAAAGCTCTACATTTTAAATGTCATTTAAACAAGAAACTTGCTTAACTTTCGTTAATTTGGTGAATTATGAATGCCCATATCTGCCATTACTTATTGCCGCCATAAACCTATTACAAGCCCTTATAGGCATTAATCATTCATCGTAAAACAATATTCCGGGCAAACTTCACTCCCAAAGGTTTACAAAACCAAATGAATCATCCAGAATTTGAGCTGACAAGCCCCCAAATAATTAACCTAAATAGTAATGGGTCTTCGGGAAGAAATAAAAATATATATATATTCAAACTCGAACTCCACTCCCAGAAGTACCCCCTTTGAGCCGAAATGAATCACTGCAATCTACTCCGAGATGACAGGTAGTATCAATATTTGCCAGAGTCTCGATTGCGCGTATCTGGGAAATATTTTTGCAGCCTTAATTAATCATTGCCAGCCATTCCGGCTGACATGTGCAGTATCAATATTGGGTATTGGGTATATATTCCGACACTCGATCTCTCTGCGATCTGCGATCTCTCTCTCCTCCACACCGAATCCGAATCCGAATCCGTATCTAATCTCCGCGTGGCTTCTAGCCGCAAAAATGCACAGATTTATGGACCACAATTTGTTGTGTGTCGGCGCTTATCTGAGTGGATGATCGCTGGGCACCCAAGGAGAGCGGCGGCCTCTGGAGGAGGATCCAGGTGGACCAGAGTTGGGGCGTCAGAAGTGGCATTCGCTTAATCGCACAACTGATAAAAAGTCTCTCTTGTTAATTAACATGAAAGTGCAGCAGACACGGCCGGGTCGGGTTGGGTTGGGATTTTTGCGAAAATGTTGAGGCTGTCGAGTGGGGTGGGTTGGGTTGTTGGATTGGCGGAAAACTGGCTCCGACTCCTTAGCCAGTTTTCCAGTCGTCATCGGCATCATATCGCCGCATTTATGCGCACATAAAAGTTAAATAATAGATCCAAAAGATACTTTTGCGGAGCCCCGACTGCGGACAGGCGGACAGGCGGACAGGCGGACTGCCGACTCCGCAACTCCAACTCCAACTCCAATTGCAGCTCCGACCAGTTGCTGCTCCGCCGCCAGTTGTTGTTGTTAGCCAAATGATTTATAAGCGGCTCTGGTATTTGTTGGTGGCTCGAGGTGCCTTCGCCCGTTGTTATACCCTGACCAGGACTGCGGAATGGGTAAGTTACCAATTTAATGGCCAAGAAAGTCAGGACGGAGTATCTACGATAAATGTATGTATCTTCACTGACTTAAAATAAAATAATATCCATATAAATAAACATTTTAATAGGCGAAAATACTCTCAACTATTTAAATATTTAATATTTTGAAAGGCAAAGACCGCAAGAAAATGTAGGAAATATCTTATGTGTCTTTAAGTTGATATATGATTATATCTTTACCATAGTTTATTTTTGTATTTCTCTGTCTGGCCTCTGTAGGCACATGAACAGTGTGCCCAGGTCAAATTGTAAATCAAACCTTATTTAGAATTAAATACCTATTATTTTAGGCATAGCTAATTGTTTAGTCATGTTTTATTTTGTTTTGCAACATTAAAAAAGATTCAAACTATTTTTTTTCTAACATCTAGCCACTATGTTATATTTCTTACTCAAACAAATAAAATTGTAAGTGCCTAATTTTATTTTATCAAATAAATAATTAATTATAATTCGCTATAAATTTAAGTAATATAAAAAGAAAAGGCAACGGAAATTCGTATTGAATTCAGTTCGTAGTCAGCTCTCTCTCTCTCTATCTCTCTTTCGATTTTTCCCGCCACCCAACCAACGCGTTGGCTTCGCTTTAGTTTTCCAGCTTTTCCGCTTTGCTGGTGTGTGTGTCTGTGTGCGTGTGAGTTGAGTGTGTTTGTGTGTGGTGTATTTGTGTGTTGTGTTGTATTGCTTAAGCCAACTGTCTTGTACTTTTATGGGCGCTCGTCTTATCAATAATTTATGTCAGATTATACCGTTATGTCACAATAAATTAAAGTTGGCAACTTATTTTCCAGACTCCACACAACTCCGCACACTCTGTCCGTTTGTCCGTTTGTCCGTTTGTCCGTTTGTCCGTTTGTCCGCTTTTTGTCCGCTTGTCCCCTGGTGTGTGTGTGGTGTGTGCGGCGGTTTGTATTTGGCTTTTAAATTTTTTATTATGGCCAAATCTGTCAGTTTAGTGGCACATTTGGAAAAGTGCTTAATAAAAAAAATGGGTAAAGCAAATATTAAAAAAAAATATAACAAACTAAAAACAAAAGAAAAATTAATAAACGGAAATTAAAGAAAATTAGAAAAAATAAAAATATAATAAAAAAAAGGTAAACAAAAAAAGAAAAATAAGGAATTAAATAAATAAATAAAAAATAAAATAAAGACAAAAATAGGATAGTTAAAAAAATCATATTTTTTAAGAGAAAAAATAATTGAGAAATCCCTATACCTCCTGGAAACTCTTAAGCAACCCAGCGTAATATCAACTCTTACGTTTTATAGCATTATGACACTTTCAATTAGGAAATCATAGAAATTGCTATCGATATTTGTTATCGATAGCCGCCAAGTGCTATGCTGCATTCTCTGGATATATTTTTTCAGAAAACTTCTAATTTTATAAAAGTTTTTGATCAATAAAAAATTAAATATGAATTAACATAATTCCTTATATAAATGCATTAATAAAATTTATGGAATTGATCTATTTTCCACTTATTAATTATCCTTTATATATATGTAAACTATTTTTTTTTTCTTCTTTTTTTTCCTATACACTGATTTTTTTTCTTTCTGTGCATCTTGGCTTGATCCAGTTGCGATCGGCGGGACATCTTTGGCCATATATTTCCCAGTTGGCGTGCGGTGGCAAATTTCACTGTCACGCCTCGTTTTCAATTAACTTGTTGGCGGCGAGCAGCCGCAGCTCCATAAATCCCATAAATCAAATGAGTCCCCAGTTAGTGCACCCGTTTTAAAACCCCCCCTCCCCCCCTAGAGAGGGGGTATGGCTATGGCTTCGTGGCTGTGATTTATGAAGATCGCTTCATTTTGGCTGCCGCTGGCATGTCAAAGTTTATCGACGTCTGATTAATGCCAGTGCTTTGTCGGTGCCTGGCAGGCAGGCTCCACTGTGTCCAATTTGACACAAAGAAACCAATAATTAATATAACTCAAATAATAATATTTTACTTTAATTTAAATAAGAAAAATGTCACAACTCACTTTAGAAATTTTATATTAATTAAGAGCATATAAGATACAATTAAGTTGGTTTTTTTTTGAGTGCCTAAAAGCGCAGCTGCCACTGCAACTGCAAGTGCTGTTTATGGTAGTTGCATGTCTGCAGTGTCCAGTGGCTAAGCCCCTAGGGTCAGCTTATAAAATATATAGTTTCTGGCAGATGGATAAGCCCGAAAGAAAACACTCACTGCTCCACGCTCTCACTGGGCATCCGAGTTCTTCCAGTTGGAGTAAAAGTAAATAAATACAAACAAAAAATATATTGTTTTCGCGTCGTCGGATCGGTTTGGTATTTGGTATCCGGTGGTATATCGATATGGGTACTCTCGGCTATCGGATCGAAACGAAGCGAAGCGATCGGGGCCCGCTGCTTGTTGACTTTGGAACGGCACTCGGGCAACTGAGGCACCGATGTCGATGTGACCGCGAGCAAAGCTCCCAGCCCCAGCCCCAGTCCCAGTCCCAGTCCCAGTCGAGCCCCGAACGAAGTTGAAAAACCGAAGTGATCGAATCGGCGGCAAGACGATCGCATTTCGCATTTCTGCCGGGGATTCGGACTCCAAGAGGGGGCTAAACTCTCACTAATCCTGGGCCAGAGTCACAAATCCAAGTTAGAGGCAACCAATCCAGCGACAACATGATGGAATAATGACGCTGATTGAAGCAGGCCAAGTCCTAGGTCTCTAAGCAAAGACCCTTTTCCAGTTCAGTTCCAGCTCCTTTAATGCAGTCAGCGAAAGCCTTATTATGTTTAAGATTTACTCCAACTTATAGGCTTTAACTATCTCAAGGGAGCTTATGAAAATGTTTTTAAAATCATTTTTATTTCCGATTTTGTATATATTTTTTAATATTTAAAATATTTGTAACCTTAACCTTAATATTTTAAATGAATTTATTATAAGACTTCACTTTAAGTGATCAAAATCTGGGGAATATATAGTATGTATATATATTTTAAAGTTATAAATAATTAAGTTATAAACTTATGAAGAGATGCCACAGAAATTAGGAGGGTTTTGAAATCCCTTTTAAAATGTGGCTAAAAGTATGCAATACAAAGTGGAAGATACCAAATTCAATACACGGCAGCGATTTATGTGTAATTTCCAACCAAAGATTTATTTTTGTTAATTTTAGATGGAAATATATTAATGAATTAAATTAATATTATAGAAGTCTTATGTAAACTTTAATATTTTAACTGTTTGAGGCAATTTAAAGTTATTTATTTAACAGGGTATTCTTTTATTTATTATTTATTTTATATTTAGGCTAATTGTAGGGGGAAGATCTAAAATAAATATATACTTTAAGTAACCTCCCCCCCTATGTAATCAACTCTTCTGAAAATGAAAATTCACACTACAAATAATATATTTTAATTTTAATATATATAGGAACAAGATTAGCTAATTATATACATTCAGTAACCTCCCCCCTTACGTAATCAACTTTTCTTCAGATGAAAATTCTCACTAACAATAAGAGAATTTAATTAAATATTTTTTGACGTGCATAAAAGGCTACGAATGACTCCTTAGCCCAGCGCCGACGACTCCTTGTCGCCGATCCTCTGACAAGGCGACTAATTGCGTCGGCAAATTGCCGCTGACATTTGATTTGCATAATGCAAATTTACCGCCGGCTCTAATCGGTAGAGCTCCATCTTCCCCGCCCTCGAGTACCAGGTGGCCTTCGGGGACGGGGACGGGGACGGGGACGGGGACAGGGAGCTCGGCTTTATGACGAGCGGCGCGGCGGCTGTCACAATATTTGTACATTTGTGTGCTATTAATTGACCACTTGACGCCCCCCGCCCCTCGAACGGGCCACGCCCCCAATTGGGCTCTACTAAGTGTTTTATGGAGTCGCTGTGATGGCTCAGCCCGATAAGCAGGCAGCAGGCACCAGGCAGCTGTGGATGGAGTCCCAATCCTAAGCCCAAAACCCAGACCAATCCCGAGACTCATAACCGAGTGGAAAGGCCGCAAAAGATGAAAAGATACATACGGAATGAGGCAGGAAATTGGAGTTGGAATGGTAATGGAAATGGGATTCGGATTCGGAATCGGTATCGGTATCGGTCTCTTGTTGGGAAAAATTAAGTGTTCCATTATCTGAGATACTTTAAAGCAAGCCAGAAACCACAATCTTTTGAATTTGAATTCAATTAGAAATATGCTTGAATTGCAGAATAAATTACGTAGTGATAAGGCTTTGGAGCTTGGTTTTTCTTACTTTATTTTGAGGCGTATATATTTGTAGAGTTTTTAGTTGTGTTTTTAAATAAATTTTAAAAGAATTAGCTTAAAAAATGTTCTACTATTTTCCATCTATTTGTAATAATTCGGTGTTTTTTTAAAGGTGGATACTGGATACTGCCTTAGGAATCTTTATTAAATTATAAGTAGCAATATTTTCACCACTTTCGAGACTTTATTAAGTATTAATAAATAATATATTAAATAAATTTAAATACTTTAGATTGCTTAAGAATTTTTGTTAAATAAAAAAGATGTAACATTTCCAACACTTTAAATTCTTTATTAAATATTTTAAAGTTGAATGAAATTGAAGAAGTTTTTATATATTTCTCTACGAACTCTATTTAATTTTAAACTCTTTTAAGGGTATTACTAAAATCTTTATGTAATATGCAAAATTATAACAAAAACCTTACTAAAAACATTATTAAAAACCTTATAAAAACCTTAGAAAAACCTTATTAAAAACCTTATTCAAAGGCTTATTAAAACCCTTAATTAAAAAACCCTACTAAAAACCTTATTAAAACCTTATTAAAACCTTATTGAAATCCTCATTAAAAAACCTTATTAAAAACCAACCTTTTCTGGTAACCCAGCCGAAATTTTCTAATGAAATTAATTGATATCTTGCATCAATATTCGCCCAGTGTAGTGTACTTCCTCCCCTTTTGATCACAGAGGAACCTATCCAATTTCTTTATCTCCTCCTCGGTTATCTCCCTTGCGGCCATCTAATATTAGAAAGCGATATCTATTGCCTTGTACAAGTGCTCTTGTTTTCTTACTCCTTATCGACAATTCTCCCTTAGAGATTGGAATTTCGGGGAGCGTCTTCGCTGGGAGACCTTACTGTACTCAGACGATATTTGCCAATTTGTAGACTGATTTTTATGGCCATGGTAATTGACAGACATGGGTAGGCATGGAAAAGTTCGGAATATCTATTTTTGGCGCTAAGAAATTAAGTTCATGTGAAGACAATGATTTATTATTTTATTAATTTATTTTTTTCTACTATAAGGGCATAAGAATCTTCTTTTTTATAGTTCTTTGCTTCTCAGAAACTGCGCCTGCATCTGCACTTAACTGGAATCGAACGAAAGCAAATATTTTTGGTTTGTTTTGGCGATTAGGTCTAATCGTAAAACCAGGCAATTCTGGTTATCGCCACACTTATTTGGTTTCAGAGTTACACAAAGGCCGAATCCCTGGCTGGTTAGTGTACTCTACTCATCCCACGTGTTGCATGTGGCAAGTTGCATGTTGCGTGTGTTCCGGGAGGAGGCATGCGGCAACACAACTAACATAACCTTTAAGGCCATCGCCGCGGCAGGGGAGCTGCGCCTGCTGCACTTACAGGAATGACAAATATGCTGGCACGCAACCTGCCTTGCACTGAGAGAAAATAGGGCATTATATTTAGCGAAAAAAAAAAATGTTAAAGGTGTCCAAAAGTATGCAATAAAAATGTTCTTAGGAAACCAGTTCAGGCAATATTTTAAAGCATACTTTTGGGTTTTATTTCAATTTATTTAAAATCTCTAAAATACATTTTGAAAAATTTCAGAAATTCCAAGTAAGTTTTAAATGTCGGATAATGCCGAAAATCTATTTTTACAGAATACTTTTAGATGCCAAATAAGTTAAAGTAAAATAATAAATAAAATTAAAATCCATACATAATAGCTATCAACAATTTTATAGTTTACTTATTGGAATCACAATACAAACATTGTAAAAACTTTTGTACATTTATAAATCAATTCCAATTAAGTTACTCAGAAAATGAAAATGATAATCCAACTGTTCCTTGTTTCTTCCAAGAAAATAAATATTTCCAGGCATACTTTTAGACACCTGCACAAGTGTTTTGAAATAATAAGCAATTTTTTCTATTAAAAAATATAATTCTCTGTGTGCCAACCGCTGGATCTTCGAGATCGACGGCTCGGATTCAATTCAGTGGAAATTGCAAACGCGAAACAAACAAAACCAGCCTTGGAATCAGTGAACCAGCAGAAAAAATATATAAAAAATAAAATAAAAGCAGATACCCAAACAACAACCACTTCGACAAGAGCAAATGACGCAAATTGCGCACACCCGAGATACGACTCCAAAAGGGCTCTTGGATTGGACATGAAACCTGGAAGCTGAGCCAGCAAAACCGCTTCAAGTTTTACCAAAGATACCCTAGAAGAAAATGTTCTAAGCGGGCTTCCTAAGCCTTCATTAAAATATAATTTAAAAATAGCTACAACTAGCTGAAACCTTCTTCATAAATTGATTTTTACCTAGGCCAAGTTCTACAAATTTGGATACTCTGCAATTTAATTGCTGTTTATGGTCACAAAGCTACTTACTTTTATTATAAATAATAATGACCTTAGTTATTACAGTCACGAGACTTTGGCATTAAAAAATTACCCTTTATTGTAAGATAATTATTTGATAATACATATTATCTTTCTCGATGCACGCAATGTTCCATTTATGGCGTCAGTTCAACTGCATCGATCACTCAATGCCATAATTGACATAAATTACCGATTATTTCGATAGCCGACACCCTAATCGACAGCGACACCTAAATTTCAGCAGATAAAGAAACCGATAAATGATGACATCATTTGTGCGTTTATATTGTTGTTATAAAAATGTTAGAAGTACTAGTATTTCAAAGCCCAGATAAATAACCCTAGAAATAGTGACAAAATGATCGCTTTTCGGTAATTTCGATAGTAATTATTATAAGCGATAACAGATATATGATGAAATCATTTAAGTGTATTTAAAATGTTTCCAACTCAAGTTTAGAGATTTTACAAAAACGATTTGCTTTATATCAAACCGATAAACGATTCAAATGATACTAGAGATGGAGAAACATCGATAATCGCGATGGAAATATCGATAAGGCCCTGTTATACAACTTTGACTTAATTTAATCTTGCTAATAGTTTCCCCAGTAAAACGAAATAGTTTTTAACCCACGATATTTTGGATAGACCCTCGATAAACGATTAAGATGATACTAGAGACGGATAAACATCGATAATAAACAACGATAAGTGTGTCATTTGTTTCCCCAGTTAGTCTTTCTGGTTTTTAAATGACCGATTAATTCGATAGCATTTACCACAATCGATAAACGATCTGGGAATCGCTAGTCGCTAAGGCCCCGACGATTTTAATTCGCCTTTCTAGGGTATCTCAAGCTGGTCTTTAATTCCAACGAGTGTTTTATTTGCGGCTTTTGAGTGGCAAGCACTGGGGCAAGCGGGTGGCAGGCGGGCGGCAGGGGCTGTGGCAATATAATTTACTTGCGACGATCTTCGCCGCGATCACTGATGGGCGGCAGCTGCTGACGTCAACGGAAGTTGTCGCTTGCGGCGAAGGTCAACGGATTGTGCCCAAGAAATGCTCCCAGATCCGACTTACTCTCGGGGTTACGCGGCTAAATCGATTTCTCACACAATTAGTGGGCGTCATAATTCCCATTCCCATTCCAATTCCAATTCCTCTGACGACGAGTCCCCCCCAAGCCCCAAAGCCCCAGTCCGCGTCGCGATGTGTTGATTAGATATGACGCTGGGAATGGGTCTGGGTCTGGTTCTGGAAATGGCACTGGCACTGGCACTGGGACGGGCTGATCGGACTGTGACGGATGACGGATGTGCACGACCCACGGAGGCCATAAAGGCTATTAAAAAAGAACAACAACGAAAAAAAAATAGAGAAAATAGCACTACACGATCCAATCATAAGGGTAAATGCTGTCGGATCAGCTACGCTTTCCGCCGACAAGTGATATCGGAATGAATGAGCATTTGTTAAGAATATGGAGGGGGATTTTATGATATATCAGAAATCTGAAAAGTCCCTAGAATATTACTTTTATTGAAAATTTAGAAATCAGAAAGGAACCGCATATAACTGCTTTTTTCTGCTTATAACCAAAGTGCTAACTGAAACAGCACGTTGGTATCATAAGTATCATAAATAGCACCGAAATGGGTTCAAAACCAGGTTAATTTTTATACAAAAATTATAAAAGTTAAGGAAATTTGTTATTAAAGTAAATTATAAATATTTAAAATTAGTTTTGAAACTAGAAATATTGTATTATTAATTTATCCAAGCTAGTTTACCCCATTTTCACACAAAGACTATGGGCTTGTGTATTCAAAAGTAAATAAATAAAATAGACCCAATTGTAATTTGTATTCTTTTCAATTTCAATCCCATCTGCGTCATATTTCCTGTTTATTATGATATAATTTGTATCAATATCTTCCACAGTCCCATAAAGAAGATATTCCCGCATACATGGAAGAGAATCATGAGGAGAATCTGTCGCTGACTCGGCTGAGCTGATATTATTAATGATCATGACTCGGACTCGGACTCGGATCGTAAACAAAGGCCCTCTCCAGTGACGTCAAATGGCGATTTGTCGGCGACTTTGGGGCACCCACACACACCATACACGACAAACGACAACGACGATGGGGCTTTGGCTTTATCTGAAAGCAAGCAAAAAGGCATTCACTAACTATTCCTATGAAGCCCACGCCGCAGTGTCCATGCGAAACAATACGGGCACAGAGAGTCTTGGAGCCCAGTCTCAGTCCCAGCACCGAAACTAAACAAGATGACCCTCCTCCGCCTCCGCCGCCTCCTCCGCCGCTCCCTGTCGCCGTAATGACAACCCTGATAAGGTGCGGTGACAGGCCGGGTGAGTAGGATACCAGGAAACGGGGGTCCCGAGAATGTCAAACACACTGGCGGCCGGCGATATCGGGGCGAAATTTACAAACACCCAAACGGAGCATCATGTGTGCCCCTCTAGCTCTGGCCCTGATGATATATCCAGGCCAGATAAATCCGTGACTTGTACGACTCTAGGACTGCAAATATATGTATATGTAAAGTAGGGGATGTAACGCATTTAATGGGAATTCCATTGGCGTCTCCATAAAAAAGAAATATTATTAAACAACAAATGAAATAACTTCTGAGAAAATTGGTTTAGATGGATATAAAAAATAAATAAAGTGTTAAAAAACTAAAACCGATAAATTCCTGACAATAATTTCTTGCTGGGAATTCAACTCTTTTAAAATAAAATAAAAAAATATAATAGTTTTTTTGTTTTTCAGATATCTTAGGTCATTATTAGACCTTATACATAAGTGTATTGGAATATAATATTTAAAAATTTAAAACCTAGCTGGGAATAAAGCCCTTATAAATAAACTGTAATTCATCGCAACTTTAAATATATTTTAGCTGATTTTATTTAAAACATTTAGGCGCCAAAACTTGAATTACCTATAAATAAATACCCCTAAAAATGAACTAATTTTACAGTTGAATTAAATAGAAAACATACCATTATTTCAAGGAACTAAAACCCAAATTTCTCACTAGAATTTAGTGGAAATAACTTGAAACCTTAGCCACAATTTCAATGGAAGTTTCTATGTGATATCTAAAAAATTCCTGAACAAAAACCATGAGAGAGCTGAGCTGACACGTAAAGCGTAATTAAAGGTGAAATATGTAGTCGTGTTTATGGCGAGCAGAAAGTTTCGCCATCTGAGACTGTTTGTCAACAGAGCAGAGGTTCTGGTAAACACGATTCCCGTGATAATACTTATGGAGTAATCCCATGTAATGTAATGGGAACGGTGACGTATGCGCAATATCACTAATTCCACAGAAGAAAGAAAAGACGGATGTGACTGGGGATGATCATAGATATAAGCCCGGCAATGCTATATAGTAAATATATTTAGCACACTGCGCCCTCGTGGAGCAGCAGCGGGTTCCCTCCGATTGTCGGCGATGGCGGCGGAGTATATATAGTATAGTCACTATATAGCCACAGATAAACCCGCTTGATAAGCGCGTAAGCGTAACATTATTAACCAAACACAGGCACAGATACAGATACAGGCTCATATCTCTCTCTCTTCCATGTACATATCCATGTGGATTGCTTTATTATTATTATCATCATCATCGCCGTTGCTGTTTCGGTTTCTAATACTTTTACTTGCTCTACAAAAAAGATGCCATCATTTTATATATATGTAGGATATATAGGATATATTTTATAGTAAATATGTGCTGGCTTAAATATGTACATAATGTATATTTATCTATATAATACAGGGTAATACAGTTAAACTAAGATAAGCTGTGCCAGTTCTCGATAAAGAGCAACAATTTGTTCTTCTTTTTTGTATATTTTTTATCAAGAGGCACCCCCTAATTTTCAACAACATTCTACGGTGGCCATATCGTTCCCATTCACGCGAAACCCCAAAAAAAATAATAATAATAACAAGAACAGCCAGCGGAACACAAAAACAAAAACAAAAACAAAAAGCAAAGACTTCTCCGCGCAGCAGAACCTCATTTTGGTGATAAGATAAAAATCAAATTAATTAACAGCCTTTTAAGCAAACGCACACACACTCACACACAGGCACACTCCTACACGTTGGGAAAAAACGTCACCTGAAGTCGGCAAATAATAGAATTGAAAAGCTTAATCTCTGTTCACTTTGATATATACTCGTAGGTCCATCTTTAAAACAAAATGGAACTGACTTTTAATTAAGGGTTCTTTGAAGATTTCTTAGATCTTAGGGGTTATATTATAGGTCTTTAGATCATTTGATATCTTTAGAAACCTAGAAACAATAGGATATAACACGGACTTTCTTAATTTAACTTTTTTTTAAATAGACTTTAGAAGCTGGCTCTGATTTTA
The DNA here is from genome assembly GCA_008044355.1 of Drosophila lacteicornis. NCBI lineage: Eukaryota > Metazoa > Arthropoda > Insecta > Diptera > Drosophilidae > Drosophila > Drosophila lacteicornis. The sequence continues at coordinate 89,645 of VNKF01009087.1, forward strand.
TAAATGCTCAGAAAAAAAAAAAAATATTTGGGCCACCTGTTGCCTCCTGGTCTCCTTTCTCCTAGTCTAGTTTGAGATTTCCCTGGCTTGTGACGTCGTCGCGGGCGCCTACCTTCTTGGAGCGATCCCTGATCTGGCGTTCGCCCAGCTGCGTGGCCGCCAGGAGTTCGCTGAGCTGGCGCTCTCGCTCCCGCTCCTGTTCACGTTCAAGTTCCCGCTCCCGCTCGCGATTGCGATCCCCCCGACCGTACTCCTGGTCCAGCTCCAGCTCCAGCTCCTCCTCGTCGTCCTCGTCCTCCTCCTCCTCCTCGCCGCTGAGGCTGCTGCTCTGGGTGCTGCTCTTCCTGGCCAGCGCCACCCTTACGCCATTCACAATACACTCGCCCCCATCCAGGGCGGAGATGGTGGAGCCACAGTAGTACAGATTGCTGCAACTGCTGGCTGCACTGACATCCGACTGGCCTTCGTCCTTGGCGCATCCGGGCGACATTCCGCCCGCTCCCGATCCCGTTCCGCCCGCTCCATGGCCATGGCCGCCGTGTCCCGCTTCCAGGGAGCAACGCCGTTGACCGCGCGCCCGCTGCAGCCGAAAGTACTCCATCTCCTCCATGCTAATCCCACAGGCGGTGATATCATCCGAATAGTCGCTGACCACCACCGATGGGGTGCGGACATAGCGCACGCCCAGTGGGAAACCGCTGCCCAGCTCACTGTAGGAGCTCTGGGTGGATTCGCGTCGCGATCCTGGTGCGGCCACAACACGCTCCTCGAGCAGCACCTTGGTGGGCACACCAATGGAACCAATGGCACCGAGGGCGACGGCACTGCCGGTGGGCGAGGTCAGCGGCGAGTCTGGCAGGGCTGTGGGCTCGGCCAGCGGCAGGAGAGCCGGTCGCAGCGGCAAATCCGTCACCGTCAGCGTCATCCTACGCTGCGGCGGCACACTGGGCGCGCACACATCCATGCTGGCATCGTCCACCTCCAGGCCCAGGGCGGAGTCGCTGCTGGCGCATCGCGTGACCTTGAGCTTGCGCTGGCGGGGCGATAGCTTGCCGGAGGATGTGGAGTTGATGGTCATATCCTCGCCGTCGCTGCTGTAGGGGCTCAAGCCGCTCCCGGTCACATTGCAGCCCTCGTCCGAGTTGGAGGCTGTGGCTCCCGGCAGGGTCTTAAGCTCGCTCAGCTGCTGCTGCTGCTGCTGCTGCTGCTGATCCTGCTGCTGCTGCTGGACAATCATGGCCTGGTACTGATCAATCAACTGTTGCACCGGCTTCCTGGCCTCCGTTCTGGCTCTGGCTCTGGCGGTAGGGCGATAATTGGTCTCTGCCTGGACTGCTGCTGCTGCTGCTGCTGCTGCTCTCTCTGGCTGCTTGCTGCCGAAAAAGGCCGCCTTCAGTTGAGCCTTGCGAAGGGCCAAATTGCTGGAGAGCTGCTGTTCACATGGATTATCGCCAGTTATCGTGAGTGGTATCGGTTGCGTTATCGGTATCGATATTGGTGGGGGAATTGGAATTGCTAACGGTATCTCGTCTATTCCAGTTGTGGGTGCTGTTGTAGCTCCAATCTGCTTCGCTGCTCTCTGATAACTAAAAGCCGCTGCCTCTGCCGCCGGCCATTTATTTTCAATTTTAACCGTTGTCGCTGCCCGAACCAGCGCCGACGTCGCTGTCGCTGTCGCGGCGGGCGTCGCTGTCGTTATCTTTGGCATGACATCGAATTGGAAAGCGGGGGCGGCAGACGTTCGCGAAACTAACGGTTCCGTCGCTTCTGGAGCTGCTTCGCACGCACTCATCTCACATGGATGTGGTCAGGGACAAAAGGAGCGGTGGAATGTGGAATGTGGAAAGTGGAATGAGCGGGTGTGGGAAAGGGAATGATGATAATGGCAGCGGTGGTGAAGAGTGCACTGCCCGTGGCAGGGCAAAAGGCAAGTGGTAATGGATAGGTAAGTGACAGGGGTAGGGGAATTGGTAGTGGTAGCGCTGGATATGGATATGGATGTGGCAACGCCGGCAAACATTCTACGTCCGCACTTTCCGAATGGCACCTGTGCGCTGCCGTCGCTGAACTGAAATCGCTTTCTGCGGCTCTGCAGCTCTGCTCGTTTCGCCGGAGAAACACAGGGGGGGTGGCGGTAAGGGAGGCGACGCAACGAAGAGGGAGAGGGAGGAGCAGAGCAGCTGTTGCGGGCGTACAATGTTGATAGTTTTACTTTTTTTTTTTTTAGTTGGTTGCGCCGTTTTCGTAATTTACAGACGCTGCTTCTGTGTGGCGGTAGCGGTAGCTGCGGGGTAATTGTTGTTGCTGTTGCTGTTGTGATCTTGAAACGTTGACGCAATGTGCAATGATCCCGCACGTACACACGCACACACACACTCGCGGGTAACCGCTATTTACACGTAAGTGCTCCAATTGCTGCCCGTATGCTCGTATTTTTTAAACTGAGCGCGTAATTGTAAATTGCATTTGAGCACAGAACTTACACACACACACACACACCCATGGTTGCAAAGCAGACGCACGCACGCACACCAGCACACACGGTGACAGACTGACAGGCGATGCATGATGCAAAGCTCACACAGACACACACCGCGAATGACGCACAATGGGACAGATCGCTGATTTATTGTATTAAAAAAACAAAAAGATGATCAACTATTTTTAGCTGAAAACTCACCAAGTTATTCCCATTACAAAAACTAGTTTCGATATTTCTCTGCCTAACTACGCAAATAGCTTGCGAAATAAGTATATAATTATAAATAGAGGCTATTTTTAATACAACAAAAAAAAACAGTAAATTTAAAAACAGAATTACCCGGGCGCTTTTTTATCATCAACTAAGTGAGTCGTATGTAGTTATAAGTGTCAAAGTACTTATCGCTTATAAGCAAACCTGACGTCAAAACTGATTGTGCCAGCAGAAATTCCAATGCAATTAAGCAAATGGTTATGACTTACAATATCTGTACTTATATGTACAATAAGTTTTTAGTGTGCATACTTTGAGCCCATTACAGGAAATATTTTCTACAAATAATTAAAAAAAACTTACTGTATTTAGCATTTATGGGTGCACTTGTATACCTTTAAGTCTTAACCATTAACAGGTTCTTTGAAAAGACTCATTAAATCGTTTACAAGTAAAAAATACTTAAAGAAAGCGAAATAATACACAAATTTGCAGTATTTTAATGTGCCTTAATGCCTTAAGCCTTAATGTTAAACCAAAATAACTTTTCCAACAAGCGAGTTTACAAAAGTCTTACAAAACCCTACGTAAAAGACTAAGCTACTACACCCCAAAAAAAAATCATCATAGAACCTATACGATTGTTACATGAATTCTATACTCTTGAGTATGAAAAATTTCTTAATAAGATGCTTATCAATTTAATACTACGAAAGTATAAATTTTATACTCATCTCCACCAATATTTCATAATAATCACTAACGCGACAAACAGAAAAGCACTAAATTCCAGCTAACGCGATATGTTATCGAAATTTCGTTGTAGGTTCGTATAAAAATAATACTCAAAAATACACAATTGAAACTATAGAGTATAAAAACTAAACTTTGGAGTATACATTTGATATTTTTAAGTATAAAATCTATACTTAACTCGTTATACTGCTTGAGTATACTTTTAAAACAACGCGTAGAAAGGTTAAACTCTTGTTTTTGTTTTTTTGGGTGTATCAAAATTTAATGTATCTTTAAGATAATACACGTCCTTCTATACAAGCAATAATCAACAAAAAATGCCAAAGTCCCGTCGACCGGTGCATTGACATACCATGACATATCGATGTATTATCTAGACGGGTTTTTGGTATGCCCGGAATCTATGAAAGCACGTGATTCACATACTGCGAAATCCCCTCACCCGCTCCACGGTGCGCGACAGTCGCACGATGTTAATGGTGATTGGATGATTATAATGATGATGACGATGACGATGATGGTGACCACGGTGCGGCATCGCACTTTGTTCAACGCCACGGGGCCATGACGTCAGTGGAGGCGACGAACAACGCAGACGCAACAGCTCTCGGAGACAGACGGATGGATGGAGGAGGCGGACAGGGACAGGGGGATGGGTTACCCGCGGAGTAGACAAGGGCGCGGTGTGATGATTACTCAACTCCGCGTCCCCCACGGCGTATACGTTATATATATATGTAAAAGTAACAAGGGGCAATTAAAAAATGCCATTTTTTATTGTTTTATGTGATTTTTTCATTCTCATTTTTGTTCTGGCTGTTTTTTTTGTCTTTTTTTATATGTATTCATACAGGTATATGTACATATATGCTTTTTTTGTGTGTTGACTGACTGACAAGACGCACGGACGCTAGTCGCTAGCCAACCGCTGACGCTGACGTTGATAGGCGTCCGTCCCCGTCCCCGCTGGAATGACGTGGTAACAGCTTAAAGTAAGCCACCCCCTTGGCCATCCCGCCCCCGACGCTTCGTCGTTAGTTGTGAAATCAAAACCACTTTAGGTTTACACACCTGCGATCGAGATCGATATACGGCCAAGTTTCGCGCTCGGGCAATTACGTCAATGCATTTGACGAAACGCGGAGAAGCCAGATTAAACAGAAACAGAAATAACAACAACAACAAAAAAAAATCTTAAAAAATTAAATAGTGAAGGATAATGACCAGTTGCATTCGCATTCTGCCACTCTCGCTCGCTCGCTCGGACTCTTTCCCCCTCAGCGATGAACGCTTTACGCTTCTGCCCCAGTGACCGAAATCGGCGTTGGAGCTTTGGAAAGCTCTACAAATCTACAAAGCCACTCAAAGACCAGAGCTAGCAATTCAGTCTTTTTTTCGTTACATTTATGCCTTTTCTGTGCGAATTATATTTGTATGGTAGTTTTATTCTTCAGTTACAGTTATTTATACATAAATAAAGACGTTTTAGTTTAATGTATAGCTTTTAAAGCCATGTAAATAAATCCCCTAGTCTATAGCGACTGTATTTATCAAGAATATACAGTTTATAGAGTCGTAAATACTTCACAATCTGCCTTACCAACTTCAGACCATAAAAAACAATGGTTTATTGAACGATATCAAAAGTTTTCCCCGAAAATTACTCATTCGACACGTACGCCACTGAAAATATTACAATAGACAAAAGGCAACATGACGTATGAGTGATATGGCGGAAGTCGATATACGGTATACGGAGGTGCTACAGAAATCACATAAATAAACAAATTTAACTAATTGGTACCTCAAACATTGTATTGCATACTTTTTCGAACTTTTTGTTAGTGATATCAAAACCCTAGTGATTTCTAGCGATAGTTATTAGTGAGACGATTTCTAATCACTTTAAAAAGTGCTTAAAACCATTTTACAAATTTTTACATCTTAATAAATAAACAAATTACACTAATTGGTACCTCAAACATTGAATTGCAAACTTTTGGGAACTTTTTGTTAGTGATATCAAAACCCTAGTGATTTCAAGCGATAGTTATTAGTGAGATGGCCAGAAGTCTATTACCACCAAAGTTGTAAAAAACCTGAAGAGTATGCCATATTATTAGTATCTAATATCTTGAAAGATTTAATAGGGTAACACATTCATTAAAAAAAAATCAAACAATTTTCCAATTTTATACGCTCATTTTAGCTAGTTTTAAGCCACTTCCCTCTAGATTTAGCTTTTTTCCCGCCCAAAAACCTGGCAGCACTGTCTCAAGCCGAGCTTACACACAATGAGAGCAAGAGGGAGAGAGGCAGAGCGGAGAGTGGAGAGTGGTGGAGAAAAGGTGCTGGCCCAACCATAAACTTTGCACATTTGCTATTAGCTATCCATTTTTTATGGCCATAAGCGCACGCACACACGCACACACACACGCACATACACACAGAACATTTCATTTTCCCAAAATGGTCAAAACGGGCCCGATTGACGCGCGCATTCGCACACGCGTGAATTGTGTGCCGTTTTACTGTTCTTCGCTCGCTCTATGGCCGTCTCATTCACTCCGACTGCCTGACATTGATATGCCATCGCGTTCGTGTGCATATATGCAGGTGCGTCTGTGTCTTTTGTCCGTTGTCTGTGTGCTGGCTGCAAGGTGGGGCGGGGGGGGGAAGACTGGAAGTGGATGGGATTTTGGTACGGATTTGGCGGCTCTGGTGGTGAATTGCTGGCGCTGTTAGTTAAGTGCTGGCTCATGCTAATTACATTTGCTTTCGGCTTTCGGCTTTAGGCTCTCGGCTACTCGTGCGCCCCGGCGCTGTTCGTAACGGTCGGCGCGAGTGGCGACAACACGGCGCAGGCGTTGCACACTGACTGACTGAAATTCGAATTTCGGAATTCGGACACCGGCCACCGGCCACCGGCCACCACTCCGGGGCCAGGAGGCTTGGCTTGATTGCGCCCCACCTGTCGCGGCAGTCGCTGATAATCTGCTCAGCACTGGTGATTACAAATTCAGCGCTCGCTTCAAAGCTTCCGAACCCCCAAGCTGCCCCCCACTTCACCCAGTCAGTTGGTGGTAGGCTCTTTCCAAGTGAAACGAACCATTTATACCTCTTGTTTGGATAACCAAAAATTGGTAAAGTTTAAGGAACGTAGCACTAACATTCTCAAATTAAAAGATTAAGTTTTCACTAGCTCTCAATATCAAATGATTGATTGCTAATATCAAATGACTAGCGCAGTAAATAATAAGTATTATACTTGTGACGCTAGGATATAGAAAAAACCATAAACTAAACTAAATGATTGAAACGTTTTATGACTCTTACAAAAGCTTTAATTTTAAGACCACTTTGTTGTGATGTATCCTAGTGGCGCCCGAGCAGGGACTTCAGATTGCTAGTCATTGGAAACACTTTCATAGAATTAAAAGAATACATATTAAAAGGGAAATCCTATTTACTTCCTTAATATAGAAAATTAAAGCCTTCGTGACTAGTTAATTTAAAACGGATTTTACTAATTAATTTAGGACGTAGGCCGAAGGACTTTAGCTTCCAGCGCCTGTTTCTCTCCCGTTTAGTTTAAGTAGATTTAATTTGTTCAAATATTAAAAGAAGTATAAAAGTAACTAATTAATTTAATCCAAAAGACGGTACAAATTATAAAGATTAAGCGTAAAGATCAAATGTTTATAAACAAGTTATTCTTGGACTTTATTAGCATAAAACACATCCTGGAAACTATTTAATCGGCATAAGGGCTGAAAACTGAGCTTACTGCTGAGCTTATCAGCGAGCTGATAATTTTAGAAGTAATCAGTAAAGTATATGACACTTAACGCTTTTAAAAAATGTAATTATTGACTTTCAGAGCTGATGAAAAGTACATAATCTTCAAAATAATACGCATAATATAGCTAAATACTTCCTTTTTTGCTTTTCTTTTATAGTTTTAGTGATATTCTTGATAGATATTCTTGGATATTGATCTATTGCGAATAACCAAAACCAATATTTTCTAAAACTGTTCAATAATATTTAATTCAGGTAACTGGAAAGGTGGAAGCATGACGGGAGCTGAGTTCCAGATTAACCAGGACTTTACAGTACCTGAAGTCATGTTATGGCTCGTTACAATGGTAAAAATACCTCAATACCTAAAAATACCTAATACTAAATAATACTACCTGCAATAGAAATGATGGTAAAAATACCTCAAAAACCCGAAGCCGCAATGCAGGGCCTCTATTATGATCCGTAGGCAGTTCCCGTCAAACCTATAGTATCTTCGTATCTAAAGAAAATGAAAATCCACCAAGTGCCCTTGAATAAAAAAAAGACACCATTTTAAAAAACGACATCAACACTTGTTTTGATATTTTATCTAGTTTATACGCTAAACAGCTTTAAAGTTTAATTGTAACATAGCTTCCAAGCGAGCTATGATGAGCCACAGTAGCCTTACCGCTGTCTGTCGGCATAAAGGTGTCAGAGTGTGTGTGTGTGTGATTGTGTCTAGATTTGTGAAACATGTGTGTGTGTGTGGGCTCGGGGAGTGTTCAACCTGAGTAAGAAGCTGGGCAGGCGTCCGCGGCTTCCAAAAGAGTAGAGTACGAGTTTTACAATAAAAAAAATGTATAGTGGTATGGTGAAACAATGTTTAGTTGTTAGCAGCAGCACAACTTTAGCCGGGGTAGGGGATTCACCGGTGGCGTCTCTCCCGGTCGTCGTAGTGTTCGCTGTGGCGGCTCTTACTGCTCCGTTCGTAGCCACCGCCGCCGCCGCCGCCACCGTCTCGCTTGCGATCGTGCCGCTCGGAGCGGTGGCGACTCCGACTGCGGCTTCTGCTCCGGCTGCGCGAGTGTTGTCTGTGCTTGTGCTTCTTCTTGTGCTTGCTGCGATGGCGATCATAGTCATTGTCCCGTTCTCTCCCCCTTTCTCTGTCGCCGCCATATGGCATTTGTGGCGGCGGTGGCGCCGGTGGGTAATCATCATAGCCGCCGCGTCCGCGGCCATAGGAGGAGCCCGAGGCGGGTGCATAGTAGTCGCGATCATCATGATCGTTGCGATAGTTCATCGGTGGTGGGTAGGCGCCGCCGGCCCTTGAGCCAGAGCCAGAGCCCGCCATGGCATGTCCTCCGCCGCGACCGCTTCCTCCTCCTCCTCCTCTTCCTTCGCCACCGCCGCCGCCGCCGCCACCTCCTTCGTACTCCTGATAGTCCCCTTCCTGGGCATCTCCGGCTCCAGCTCCGGGCCCACCACCGCAAGCGCCCTGACCCGTCGCCGAACGTCCCGTGCTCAACTGATTGAGGGTTATGCCCTGCTCCCTGCAGTACTGCTCAATCTTCTTCTCGATCTGCTTCTGGATGGGCACGGGGATGCGCGGAAAGAGCGTGGAGAACCAGTCCAGCTTGGTCATAAACTGGTAGACCATCTGGCCGATGGTTAGGACCTGCAATTGGCTCAGTTAGTGACCGGGATTCGCGAGAGAGGGTGCTGCTGGGTACGTGTGATTGGTGGCTCATACAGTTGACTCACCTGGCCGCCGCCCGCCTTCACGTCGATCTCCTCCTCGTCCTGCAGATAGTCCTCATACCAATCGTACAAGTCTCCCGGCGGCTGTGTGTAGCGCAAGTACATGAATCCTAAAGGCAAGGGAAAGAGGCTTAATACGGATTTGCAGAGAGGGGAAGGTGTGTGTTTGGAGGGTGGGTGGATTTTGTGGCCTTGCTTCTATGGTTTTACTTGATTATATATCTTTTTTCTAATTAAAGAGAGGCCAAAATAATGAATTTAGGAAGTAAACTCTTTTTCGGCTCTCCCAATAATCAGAAATATAAACATTCTCTGCTTACAAGCACCATTTGGATTACCCTTGCAGGCAGATGCGAATAGGATGCCTCTTGTCTTTCGCTTTTTGCAAATGGAGAAGGCAAGGCAAAGCAGAGAAACCAGATTCCACCACTCCGATCTAAATGCTTGTCTGTTTGGCCCTGAAATCGACCCACCCTGGCTGGCCTTCTTTAGTTATTTTCTTTTCTATTATTTAGAGGGTGTGCTGAAGGAGCAGGAGCAAGCGACGGCATGTGACGGCTGCACTCATGCGACTTACCAACACCTACCTAGTGCCCGGATGTAGGCCGAGTCCGTGTGATTGAGCAGTCCGTTGATCTGCTTCCGGGTCAGCCGGAGCGTGTACAGCTTGTAGAGCAGGCAGTACGCCGTGGACACGATACCGCCGGCGCCAACGCCTCGCACCTGGAAATTACAGAGATTAGTACATTCCGTTCTTGTTGCCACGCAGAGAGCATCGCCAACGATTAGCGCTACATTTCATAAACCACTCACACCGCCGCACATGCCCGTCTGGCCGGAGGTCTTGCGGGATCCACGCTCCCACGGCTCCATGTGCTTCACCTGGTAGTAGATCTCGTCCACGACTTCGTGATAGGTTTTCAGCTTGAACAAGTGAACTGCAGCAGCAAGAAGAGGCGGTCAGATTGTGAAATAGCCGGTCACGAAATAACGTGAGGCCACCTACATACCTTTGAAGTAGCTGGAACTCTGGATGTTGGCCAGGATCAGTGGATTCAGGTTCATCGAGGTCTCGTTGCCCCAGAAGGGTAGCGTGTTGTGCTGCTTGCCCGCGCCGGCCTTCTTGCCGCCACCGCCGCCGCCTCCGCCGGCCGAAGATGACGCCGAATACTCTGAGAGTTTGCAAAAATGCGGGAGGGAGGAAGCGAGACGCCACCGTGAATGAACAGCTCTCCGTAGATACACTCGCGTTGCCCACTCACCTTCGTCCATGCCTACTGCTGCTCCACACTTGCGGGCATTAATTCCACAGCTGCCGTCGGTTTGTGCGCGCGAAACAATCCAAAAATTTACGTCCGAGCCCCTGCCGTGGATTGCTTAAAAAAAACGAAAATGGACTGAATTACGCATACACTTAAACAATTCGATTTTAGCAGTGTGGCCGCCAGACTTTTATTTTCGGCATTTTCAGACACTGATGCCAAAAAATGGGATTTTTCGCTTCGTCGCAACTGGTCACACCTGTTTAGACAAGGTTATCGTTATCGCGCTTTGTTTACGTGTGACCAGTTGCCGCTGAGGAGAAAATCTGCTTCTTTCGTCGAATACAATAAAAACGAAATATATAAACCTGGTGGGCACACTGCAAAAATCGAATTTGTTAAAGTGTCTATGCGTAATTCATTCCAGTTTAAAACTATAAAGCATTAACTATAAAACGGCGGGAGAGCCTCGCGCCTCACCGTCCTGCTATGTTTGTGTCTGGCGGAGATTAATACTGCGGCCCATCAAACGTGCACGTGAGGCAAGAATAAAAAATACAAAAAGAAATCCCAATCTGAATCCGCGTCCACTGTCGAGGAACCAGAGCAGCCAGTGGCCAACCTGCCCATCATGTCGCCCAAATACACGCACGCGATTGTGGCCAGGTGAGTGAAGATGAGGCGTGGTGCCTGGATCTCCCGGAAATTAAGCGCGCAAGTGGTGCAAGTGGGTGGTGGGCGAGGGAGTGTCCCAGTGGCGGGGAATTAGGTCACCCAACCAACCGTAAGTGGGTACACATGCCAAATGGGTGTGGGTGGGGCCTATAACCTGGACCAAGCAGTTAACTAAACTGGATAGATAACGAAGGATCAGGAAGCATTTTAATTTAAATTATATTCGGAATATGTCTAATTTGGATGCTGTACTAACTCTTCAGCTTACATTTGATGTTCAAAAGCTTAGCTTATATTAGTTAATAAACCGTATCAGATTTTTGAGATTAATTGAAATATATTTAATAGTTTAATAGTTTAATAGTTAGTTATTCCATATCAAACCTACAAATAGGTTTAGATTACTTTCATGGTTTGCTTCTTAATCTCCGGTTAAGGCTAACTTTCACTATAAACTCGATACTTACGATAAAAGCTTTTGCCAGTTAATTTTAACTCCACGTTAAGAAATGTATACATTTTTTTCTCTTCAAGAGTGTGAAATATCTTGGATTTAGGGAATTAAAAAAAGAAAATGAGAAAAGTAATAGTTAAATCATGTAAAAGTAAGTAGGATTAAGGGTTCCTTAAACTAGCCATTCCTTGGGTTATCAACCTTTTATATTTAAGCATTTTCCCTATTTATTTTTATTATACACTCTCAGATAATTCAGAGCCACCTCAGTTATAATCACATCGCTTAATTGAGACCATTGTACGCCTGTTAATCGCCATGAACTCCTCCTTTTATAGAATCTCGGACGCCTTGCTGGAGAACGGAGAGTTCGATGTGCAGCTGGCCAAGCAGCAGCACGAGCAGTACTGCACTTTGCTGCGTACCATTGGCCTGGACGTGATCGAGCTGCCGCCGGACGACCAGCTGCCGGAGGGCGTCTTCGTGGAGAACAGCGCCGTCATTTGCAATGGCGTGGCCCTCATTGGGCGATCGGAGAATGCCAAGCGGCGGCGCGAGGCGGAGAGCATGGCCATTATACTGAAGAAGGAGCTGGACATACCCGTCATCGAGATAGAAGATGCCCATGCCCAGCTCGATGGCGGGGATGTGCTCTTTACGGGTACGTTCTTCGACTTCTTCAATTGAAGCTCCTCCCTGAGCTGTACTTAATCCTGTTTTCCCTTTCAGGTCGGGAGTTCTTCATTGGCATCTCTGGCTATACCAACGAGGAGGGCGCCAGGGCGGTGGCCATGGCCTATCCCGAGTATCCAGTGACGCCGATTCGGGTGAGTTTATCTGAGAGATAAATGTTGCCATGGCTTTATTATAAATCCCTTGCTCCCTGCCAGGTAAACGGTGCCAAGCGCTTGAAGTACTACGTGACCATGGCCGGGCCGGATGTGCTGTGCGTAAGCAGCAGCCCCACCTGCCAGGAGATCGTGAAGCGAATGGAGCGGGAGGCCAGCTTTACCTACCAGAAGCTGACGCTGCCCGAGGAGAGTGCGGCCAATATGCTGTATATCAACGGAACGATTGTTCACAGATCGCCAGCGGAAATTCCAGAAGCCTACAAGGTTGGTCGGGGGCCAAGACCCCGTCTAATTAAGACAGCTTAGATGCTAATTGATCGTTCTCTTCTCTCTTCGTTTTGGGGACAGACTTTAAAGGAGAAAATCGACATTCCAACACGCAACATAAACATTAGCGAATTTAGCCAATATTCCAGTGGTCTGACGTCGTCGTGCCTGCTGCTGCGACGCTGGAAGTCCATACGCAGCCTGTGAATCTCTGCCAGGAGCTGGAACTTGGAGTGAGAAGCATTTGCCATGAGAAACACGCACAACAAAGCCCAGGGGCAGGAGCAGGAGCGGTAGCAGCCTGGCATCAGCAATATCGTATTATATCTTATTATAGTTTATACACACATTTCTTGTTATTGTTACCAACCTAAGATTAAACCCTTGAAGCTAATCACGCCGACGATGGCCAAGCCTGCCCTCGGTGGCGATAATAATACTTTATTTATCAGCTATCAGCGTTGTATTATCCTCACCCGGACTGGCACCCATCGTCGGCATCTTCATTCATCTCACTCACTCACACTCCATTGACGACGTTGAACGGATATCGTATTATCGTATTATTATGGTAACTAAAATTGCTATTAGAAATTGTATCTACTTTACAAGTAGTTTGTTGAATGTGTGTTCCAGTGTCTGTCCTCGAAATAAAATGCAACATTTGTAATCTCTTTATAAACTTGAAAACACTCTGATATTGCTGCTTTGCTTGTACATTGCAGGCAAGGCGTGGTAGAGGGAGAGAGAAAGAGGTTAATTAACTCAAGTTTAGTGTCTGTCCTCGAAATAAATTGCAACATTTGTAATCTTGAAGGCACCTTAAGCTGTTGTTGCCGCTTTGCTTGTTCATTGCAGGCAAGGCGTGGTAGAGGGAGAGAGAAAGAGGTTAATTAACTCAAGTTTAGTGCCTGTGCCCGAAATAAAACGCAACATTTGTAATCTTGAAGGCACCTTAAGCTGTTGTTGCCGCTTTGCTTGTTCATTGCAGGCAAGGCGTGGTAGAGAGACCGAAAATGAGAAAAAGGAAAACAAAAAGGCTGTTTTTCGTTGGGCTTCGTTGGGCACATATAAATTTATTATAAAATATGCCGCCAGCAGTCTTTAATCAATTTAAATTAAAGTATTATATTTAGGTGTAAATAGAGAAACCCGTCCAACGCCCATTCCAATCGCTGTGGGTCTGAGATTACTACCACAGCTTACCCTCGGCAATCTCTACGGCAATCCGCCTGCGAAAATAAGCCATGTGCTCTTGGCCGAAGTTTAATTCCTTGTCCCGCGATAGATACTCGGCGAAAATTAGGCAAAATACGCCGGAGTCATAGTTGTTGGTCTGTCTTGGCGATCCCTTCTCAGCCACGAACTTGAAACCGCTGGTGTCGAACGGCACCTTGCGCTTGTCGAGCGATTCCTTTGCCAGGTAGGCCTTGAGTGCATCCCCGGCGGGAGTGTAGGTCTTGCCCAGCGAGTCGTAGAAGCGGATCGTCTTGTGGTGCATGTCGATAATGCATATACACCAGTGCTGGCCATGGTCGGGCACGGGCACGGACAAGGGCACTAAGATGATGTCCTTCTCAAATAGGTTGACCTTACGCGTCCACCGTTTGACACTGTCGTAACCCCTTTTGATGAGCTGGGGCATGAAGGCAGTATTCATGGTATGAACGCTGGGGAGCGATCCAGCGCGCTCCTTGGAGCGCTCCTCAATCAACTTTAGGTAAAAGTCTATTATCTCATCGTTGACTAAGTTTGTACCACATAAAGTGAGGAGATCCTTGCGACGGATATTCTGACCGAATTGGCACACAAACACCTGAAAGGTAGGAAAGCAGAAGGGTTAAAAGTGGTCTCTCTCACAGAATTCAGCAAAAATAAACAGTACTCTCTCGCTTGCTACTGAATGAAACTTTTATAAGCTGTTGTTGCTGCCTTGCTTGCACATGGCAGGCAAAGAGGGGAAGAGTTTTATTGAATCTACTGAATGGAAGTTTTATAAGCTGTTGCTGCCACTTTGCTTGTACATTGCAAGTCAAAGCGTAGAAGAGAGCTATTGTAATCGGCGATAAAAAAGCAAAGCTCTCGCAGCATTCAGCAAAAAAAGAAACAAAGCCTCTTATTTACCACTGAATGGAACTTTTGTATGCCGTTGTTGCTACTCTGCTTGTACATTGCAGACAAAACTTGGAAGAGAGCGGTTTTCTTACTTACCTCCTCTGGTGACGCATTCCGCATTATACAATTACAAATCCTAATTTGCTGGCTGGTAAAGCCAGGAAACCTAGGGCGGGACGGTTGAGCAGCCTGCTGCTGGTCATCCGAGCTGTCTTCTGCCTGCTGCTGGTCATCCGAGCTGTCTTTACCCTCGGACTTACCCGAGCTGTCTTCACCCTTGGACTTATCCGAGCTATCTTTACCCTCGGACTTATCCGAGCTGTCTTCACCGTCGGAGTTATCCGAGCTATCCTCATTATTGCCTTCGCTGGAGCTCGACTTCTGGGCTTCTTCCATGATACTTTTGAATACAAAACACTTCGAATTGTCACAGGACCTGGATTCCTTTTGAAAGACTCACCCAGGGAGGGGCGATAGAACAACCCGCTGCTGGTCATCCGAGCTGTCTTCACCTTCGGACTTATCCGAGCTGTCTTCACCCTTGGACTTATCCGAGCTGTTTTCACTCTCAGAGTAATCCGAGCTATCCTCATTATTGCCTTCGCTGGAGCTCGACTTCTGGGCTTCTTCCACGTTACTTTTGGATACAAAATACTTAGAATTGTCACAGGACCTGGATTCCTTTTCAAACACTCACCCAGGGAGGGGCGATAGAGCAGCCTGCTGCTGGTCATCCGAGTTGTCTT